>WOGL01000089.1:0-17359 GCA_015342145.1 Leptinotarsa rubiginosa | reverse complement strand
GAACTGCAGATCACAGAGACTTATTTTTACAGCTTACGTTCATCACCGAAGAATAAAAATCTTTTGAGGTTTGAAAGACTATACTAGAAATTGGTAGCAAGACATTGAAAAAATTTCCAAAAGTATCGAGTCTCAAGATTACATCTTATGATGAACTTCATGAGCCTGAAAACTTATTAACTGACTTTTTTTTCGCAACTGACTCGAAAGCACGTCAAACACAGGTATCTTCTACTACTTTAAACCAAATTTGGAAAAAAAATCATGATGCGAATAAAAGTGAACCAGCATGGTGCAGCCAATCGCAAGGGTGGGCAACACGCAGGTTGTTATAGCTACCTCCGTTGTGATTTTGATAGTTTCCTTGTAAAAACAAGATCTATTAACTGAAACCACAAATGGCTCCTGCTGGTGGCTCCGTGCATTTGTTTTTCTTAATTTTGGTAACCAAATGTTGACCATCCTTGCGCTTGGCTGCACCATGCTGATGATGAACCGAGGGTCCGAAGCACGTGTCTATGGTTTGCCACTTTCTTGAGTGCTGTGTCCGCTTATTAACTTTTGTATCTATGTTGAAAAATAAAATAACTAATACCAAAACCTCATCAGATTACCTCAATTTGGTGACCCTCATTATCAAAGAGAATTGTTTGACCAAATTTATATAAAATCTCAAAGTTAGTTGTAGGATTAGCGATTTGAGATGTCCAAAAAGCTGATATTTGACTGAGGGCCTTTTCTTCAGTTTCGCCAGTATCGAACAAAAAAGAAGCACGAATATATTCCATTCGCAGTATTCACTTCATTTCTTTTCACTCTTCAAGTTGAGCACTCTACCATTGTTTACCTACCATTGTTATTATTAGGATGGAAAAATTAAAACTCTCTTATTATTACTACTGAGATGAACTATTTGAAACAAGTCAAGTTCATTATTTCAAATGGTTATTCAACTTACTTTAGGAGTGTAGACATTTATATATAAACAGTCTTCTGAGCCTGTATTTCCTTGTATACAAATGTTTCCTTCGGATGTTGCTAAAAAAATTCCTAGCCAGCTATCAAATGGTTCAGGTGCCTATAAACAAAACATATTGAATAATTTTGAATCTCGTTCTTAATCGCAAATAATTTAGTTCGAATTAAATTTTTAGGTGAAAGAGTAGGTAGTTGATTATATCAGAAGTAAATAATTTTGGAATTTTTTATTCTTAAATTTTCACATTATATAAGAATCTCTATAGTTATACTATTAGTTATATCATTTCAGTTGATAGCTGATTTAAGTAAGTATAAAAACATTAAAAAATAACCTACATTAGGAACTGCAAGACTTTAATAAAAAAAGTTATTTCAAATCTTATGTACTAATATAAATGTGAAAATTTGTGAGGATGGATGTATGTGTGTATGTATGTTTGTGGCTCTTTCACGCCTAAAAAACTGAACGAATTTAGATGAAACTTTACATAAATACAACTTATACATCAGAATAACATATAGGCTACAATTTACAAAGATTTTATGTAATTTTGGTGATAATTTGACGATAAGTATTAATTAAGTCGGAAAATGTCTTGCTTCCTGAGAGCTATCTTGACGTGCGTTGCCTATACTGTTGGAGTTACATGCAGATAATGTACCGTAAGATTGTTTATCTTAAATAGTTCTAAATAAAAGTCCGCGATAGCATATATCTACCTTTTATGTGGTAGGCACTATATGCAAAATACTGAGCCATAAATACAATCAAATTGGATACTTTTTTCACAATGCACATTTCAGAATATCTGTCAAATTCTTATAAAAATTGATACGACTGTCGTTTTAAGTATTCGATATAGATAAACTTTGTCTTTTACACTAAGTAACTTGGATGAATCGTTTAAAATTTATCACGATACGATTAACTTGACGCAACGCAGTAAGTCATTGCGCGTCGCGTCTACGGGGAACAATTTGCGGTGGCAGTCTAAGAAATGAAGCGTCATCACCGAGAACGCGACCCGAACGCGGGCAGACGCGTGAGGGCAGACGTGGCGTCGTTGACGGTTGTGTTAGTTTTGCGAATTTCCTATAGGTAACATAATTCGATTCTCGAAACTATTTATTACTTAAGTAGTACAGTTGGCATATTTTTTTCAGTTGTTGTATTTTTAAAGTAAAAATATGAATGACTAGCTTTGCCCGCTCTGATATTAACGTACCTACAGCCGAAGCTACTGAATCTAGAATCTTGAAATATGCAGGTAGGTTCTTTGTATAGCGTAAATAAGCATCAAGAAAGGGAATCAGGAATTTCCACCCCAAGAGGAAAAATAAGGGTTCAAAGATTGTACTGAATTTCGTCATTTTTGAAGTTGGAAACCTGAAGTTTTGGATCGATTAAAGAATATTGTAACTATTTGTTTATAATGGTCTGTCACGAAACTTAATGTGACCGCGGGCGAAGCCGCGGACAACAACTAGTAAGACAATAAATCAAAATCACTCCAGAAATACTTCATTTTCAGTGTCACATACCACTCACTTTTCCTGGTCAATTCTATCACCTTGTCAAAAACTTTCAAGAATAGTTTTTAGCGACGAATTAGTATTTCAAATGAACCTAAATCAATCGATGAATAATGATCTTCTGCAAATATCGAATAATTTCTTAAATGAATTAATTTGTCAGTTGCAATTTTCAGTACTCTCTCACGAAAGCAATGAGCTTGTCTTTGTATTTTTGCCTTTTATTCAAAAATAGACAGCAATTTGTTATGAAGGCTGTTGCTCAGTGCGCAGAGTGATTTACCAAGAAAAAAACTTTTTTCTCTTTAGATAAAACAAATCATCAAAACTTTTTTCGGGGTACCTATATTTATCATTCATCGATTACTATCAGATTCATCAGTCTGAATTATAGTCATGTATGACATCAGTCATACGTGAATAATTTATGTAATGAAGGTTTTGCAAAAAAGCAACATCTTTGTTACACTAGAGCCCAAAATAATGAATAATAAATCATTTTAGTTATTTTAAATTTCGATTATGGTCAAAAGTAAATCATTTTCATTTACATAAAGAACATTGAAACGTAGAACGAACTTGTTCTATTCATATTTAACTCAGAAATCAACATTGGTGGGATGGCTTGTACTTTCATTCCAATACAAAAATACTATTACATAATTGGCAATAAAAATTATGAATACCACATAATTCAACAGACTTTTTATATATTTTCAAAATTCGGATTTACTTTTTTCAATCTTCCACTTCTCCGATTATACTTATGTCACCAATATTTTTTTGCGTTTTGACCTTCATATAGTGTATAAATTCCTTTCTACTCACAATCGATAAAAAACAGATTCTTTTCATGTTATAATATAGTAATTTATCTATGGATAATTCATATTTTTACTTTCGATGACAATGTGCAAATATTTACTTAAT
This sequence comes from Leptinotarsa rubiginosa, assembly GCA_015342145.1. Lineage (NCBI taxonomy): Eukaryota > Metazoa > Arthropoda > Insecta > Coleoptera > Chrysomelidae > Leptinotarsa > Leptinotarsa rubiginosa. The sequence goes on along the minus strand of WOGL01000089.1, from coordinate 13,915 downwards.
TTCACCAATTATATCTATAACAAAATAGATCCACGCGTAGTTGATTGTAACACACGCAAATGATAAACACTTATGAAAAATAATGATGATCCATTTTGAAAATGCGTATCTAACAAGCCCCGCCTTGATATCTGTGATTCAAAATTTCGAACATGCTTTATCGTAAGTTGAACTAAATATATTAACGAAATCAAACCTTGTATTTTTTAGTTTTTTTTTTTTGAGTGTATGACTTTCCACAATCTTTCTTTGATGGTCGATGTTTCGGAAAACAATCTTTTTCCGTTTTCAAAACTTGAAATTCACTTTGAAACGTTTGTTTGAAGGTGGTTGATAATGTTTCGTGGTGTATTTCATCAGTTCGGACTTCCATTGTCTAATATAATATAAATTGATTTGAAAACCCTGAAAAATTATAAAAATTAATAAGATTAATCGAAAATAACAATTTTATTAAACAAAAACTGAAATTACACATATGTCACATATGTGACATATCTTGGTTTGAAATCTTATATGTCATATATGTGACATATCTTGGTTTGAAATCTTATAATTTTTATTTTTCATTTTTGTTAATAATATTTTTGAATTTTTTATTTTTCAGCTTTTATTAATATTTCAATTTTTTTATTTTTTATTTGTTTGGTTGTTGCTTGTATGTTATTTCTTTGTAATTTCAGTTTTTGTTTAATACAATTGTTATTTTCGATTAATCTTATTAATTTTTATAATTTTTCGGGGTTTTCAAATCAATTTATATTATGTTAGACAATGGAAGTCCGAACTGATGAAATTCACTTTGAAACTTTCGCTTCAAATTGTGAATAACTCTAATAGCTCTATTCACAATAGGTCATATGTCTAAGTTGAGCTATAGCGATCGTACAATTTTCAGATACTATTTTTATAGTACGATTTGTTTTTAGCCTCAAAATAGGGTTCATTTTCGACGATTACCTCTTAATTGGCGCCAAATTTTTTTTTGTAGTGAGCATTCTCTTGAGACCTGAGAACAGGAAAAAGTCACTGGGGGCTAGATCTGGAGTCTACGGTGGATGGATTATATACTTTGGAGTCGGTCCACTCAGATGACGATCGTTTTAATTCCGATGTAAAATGATCGGGCCATGGTTCATCCATTGTCACATATTGAAGCATAAATTCGCTATTGCTCAGAATCATCAATTCTTTATTGTTTTTGGTCGATTGGGAGCTTGTGCGGCACCCACTTTGAACAAAGCTTTCATATATCCTAATATTGATGCACGATATGTCCAACACGTTCCCTTGGTATCTTCAGAGCCTCAGCTATCTTGATCAGCTTCACTTTACGGTCATCTAAAATTATTTCGTGTACTGTTTCATGTTTTCGTTGGTAACGGCATCTTTGAGGCGTCCACTGCGTGCATCGTCCTCGGTCTTCATTTCACCTCGTTTGAATTTGGCAAACTACTTCTCAACGGTTGATTTTCTAGGTGCAAAGTCCGAATAACGTTTATCAAGCCAAACCTTAGCTTCAACAGTATTTTTTTGTCAAAAAGCAATGCTTTATTGACACACGAAATTTCTTTATATACATTTTCTTCAAACTAACAAAAGTTGCTTCACTCAAAGTGTTCTATTCTACAAACTAATAGTCCAACAGCTGTGAAATTTGTACATGTATGTTTTGAATGTTAGGGTTAAGTAAAAATAATATGTATTTAATGCTAGTAGCGCCATCTGTGTGTTATACTACGAATTTTTCAGACACCTTAACTTTGTATAAGCAATTCACAATTTGACGCAGAAGTTTCAAAGTGAAGTTCTGATTTTGGAAACGGAAAAAGATGTTTTCCAAATCGTCGATCACTAGGGAAATATTGTTGAAAGTTATATACACAAAAAAAACAGTGAGAAGTATTGAGTCCTTCACAAAAAAATGTCTTTCAAAGAATATAACCTTGGAAATTTCTAAAGGCAGGACAACTATTTTCGATTTTCAAACTGTAACCTTTAAAATACAACATGATTTGAAAAACTACAAATTTTTAAGAAACATAAACACCTTTTCAACGGAAAATGAGGCGAACTTACAAAAAAAGTAAAAAAGAAAATAACTACAACATTTTTTGTTTTATTTTGGGGGAGTAAAAAGCCAAAGCTTTCTTCCCAAAAAACCAATTCCTGTGGCTGGGATTGAAATAATTAATAGTCTGAATGTTAATACATCGTGATGAGAGCAGAGTTATCTCTTCCGCTGAAAAAGAGACAAGAAAAAAGGAGTTTTCTCCTCTAAAAATATTCCCATTTCAATATTTACGAATCAAATTCTTTATATTTGTAGCCTTCGTATGGGTAGCAGAACATATATGCCTTCATTTTTTTGCGATAATATCATGTCAGTTTGTTTCCTGTTTTAACTGAAGACACGAAAATAGATCAGAACATTTAAGCGAGTTCTAGAGCATTCTACAATATTTCACAACATTAACAATGATCAATTTAGGACGTCATAAGCTATGGTAGCCCTTTATCCTCGGCCATGAATAAAGTTCCCGTTTTCATCTGAAGGGCATGATTTCAAAGATTGGGCTAGAAATTTCACCTTATTGAAGTTTCTAGAAAAGTCCAGAATATTGTAAAGTAATCGAGAGTATTCCAGAACATTCTGGAATATTTGGAGATAGAATGTAGAACGATCAAGTGGGTTATAGTGTGGTAGTTCTTTATTTCCCATCGTAGAAGAAGATTCGCATTTCAATTTGTTGGACATGCTTTTGAAGATATTGGGACTGGAAGTTTTGCCCTCTAGAAATTTCTAGAATTCTCCAGAATATTCGAGTATGTTTACTCATTACAAAATATTCCGGAACATACCTACTGAATGTTGTGAAATAATTGGGAACATTCCATGTTACTATGAAGCATCCCAGAATAATTTCTAATACTGTGGAATGTTCTGGACATTGTGGATCTTCTTTGTAGCCTACTAGCCTGGATTTTGTTTTCTTTAATCGTTATTCCGGCCGTGAAAGCCTATGTTCATCTACTAATTTATTACCTTTCAGGCCACACTTCTAACGTTTCATGTTTCTACTTTCCATATTTCATAGTTTTTCCATTCAAATAATTTTCTTATTCATACCGAGTATATTGTCTTTGTTATATTTATTTATGTTTTTGTCGATCGTTATTTTTTTATGTTTTCTGATTGTTGTTTGTTTTTGTTTTCCGAACTTTTGATTATCGGTAAACTGAATGCGTATTGAAATTACTAGTCAATAAAAATATGATTGTGAATGAATAACATCATGATAAATCCTAGCAAACTACATTATCTGAGTCGAATTCATGATGAAATACCTGTCTGTATCTTTTTGTGTTTTTCGTTATCTCGATATGTCTCGTCTGGGCGGGCCATTTTGTGATATAAGAAAATGCAAATGAGTCGCCTTTATAAGGTTTCAAATGACAAGCATGTCGACTTCGAACATCTCACTTAAATTATATATCATTGAATCGGCCGATACTTGATAAAAATCCATAACGTATTCAAAAAACACTTTGTGTTTTTTGAAGTGTAACTTAAATAGTTGATATTTATTTTCACTTTCCGACATTTTGATTATCGCGATATTTTTTATCAAAATAACTACCAAATGATAACATGACTATATATAAAAAACAACCAACTGTTTGTAATTTAGATTCAAGTGACATAAGGCCATCACAAACAATTTACATCGGAAATGACTAATAGTTATTATCCTAAAAGGGTTTTTAGTAACCTACCTTGAACCTCAATTTTCCTATGGGTGGTTTAGCGTATGGAATTCCTAAAAAGCTGTAGTATGGTTTTCTCAAGTCAATCGTCTCCGCTTCTTTTCCTAACATCAAACCATATTTTGTGTTTACTATCAAATCCCCCTGAAATTTGCCAATAATCAGTTTAGTCAGTTTAGCTCCAAAGTCACAGTAACATCAAAGAAACTTCGCGGTTATTTTATTTTATTTCATGTTATTTTATTTTATTTTATTTGGTTGATTTGTTACTCTATTATACAGGATACACCCAATTACAGAATAGGAATAAAAAACACATAAGAAATATACAGATACATGTATACCGTTAATAATATAAAAACGAGTTATATCAAAGACAATTGCTTGTGTCGCACATCTATATCTATACTATATTTGTGGCTCTTTTACGTCTGAACGACTGAACGGACTTAGATGAAACTTTACATAAATACAGCTTATACACCAGAATATCAGAATAACATATATGCTACAATTCACAAAGGTTTTGTTTTACTTTGGTCATAATCTAACGATAAGTGTTAAGTAAGTTGGAAAAATTCTTGCTCCCTGAGAGCTATCTTGATGTGCGCTGCCTATACCGTTGGAGTTATAGTGAAAGTTATAGTGAGCAATAAACTGTATTAATTATTTTTTCCTTGCAACAATTTTTTCTATTAAAAAAAATCATTGACTATTGAAAATAGTCAGTTCACGAGTTCATGATTGGTGTCCCATTCGATTCGACATTTCATCCACGTATTCATATTCATTAAACACTCGTATGGAACAAGAGGTAATGCAATTGATTGCATTGACTCTTTCATCAGAAATATACGTCAATTTGTCTCTTCGAACCACAGACCTAATGAAAGTTACTCAAAATTTATTTCCGTTAAAAAATTTTAGATGTTGGTTCACCCAACATCTAAGGGTCGATATTGGAACCTATACTGTTTATACTAAACTGAAATGACATGAGTAGTACATTTGATGACACTACATGTGGCATATATGCAGATGATAATCTCTCTTAATTTTGGATAAAGATGACACTTAAAAGAAAAATGTAATAGGGTTATTAATAGCAAAGCAACATTTGATTTATTAATTTCACATTAATTTCAATACTCGAAATCATAATGATTTTCATATCAAACCATATGAATACAATCTGATGGCCAACTCACTTTCTTACCTGGGGCTAGAATTATACAATAAATTGCTTGCCACATTGAAAGAAACCATATCTATTCACATGTTTGAAAATAAAATAAAAAACTTTTTATTGGACCATAATTTTTATAATATAGAGGAATTCATCAGATTGAGATCAGTTGTTACAATTTTGTATTCATTAAAATATTCTTAAAGTAGTTTGACTCACACAAAATTTTGTGTGATCTATTGTGTCTGTGTGTATCGTATTTTTGTGTTTTAAGTGTAATTAATTAGACGCTAATTTTATAAAGATTCCTCTACAAATCATTTGTCTACTGGAAAAAACATCTCATTGTAAGATTTTCACTGGAAAGTTTACAAAAGCGCAACACGTGCAGCAAAAGCAAAAATAATACTATTTAGAGAAAAAAGTCCCACCTCTCCAAGCTTTAGGATCAATATTTATAGTATCAATTGAGCGTTGAAAATACACATAAAAAGGTATGCTTCGGTTCTCGCAACGCTTGATTCGAACGCTTCAACAAAAAATGCATTGAACCTAAAATATGAAATTCAGGTAAAGAAAATGAGTACTTGGTGCTTAGTAGAATAAACAATAATCCGCTAGGAAAATGTGCTTATCGCACTTTTTCTCCTAATTATGCTCCTGTTATTAAGCTGAAGTTTTCTAAAAACTTGATAATTTTCAATATGGAAGCCAGAAATTTTTTTTAGAGTTTTCCTCTGAAGATCTTGCTGGAAAAATTAAAATTTTTAACTTTTCATTTATGATGAACAATCAAAGATGTCAAGACATGAAAAACATAAATTATGCATTAAAAATATTTAATTGATGACAGGTAGGTACATATATAAGTTTTTCAATTCTTCAACCTTTTTGTTTTAAAAATTGTAATAAACAAATGCATTGTTAATTTATTAGGTAGTTGGGAGAGATGAATATTTCGAGATTTTATTTCGAAATACTTATTTTCTAGTATATTGTTAATGAGATAATTGTATTTTTTTGGAATCCCAATCGAAAATTAAATAATAATTTTGTTCAATGCAGGAAATAATAATATTGAGGGGCAGAAATGCACCATCAACAAAGAAACAAATCAAATTGCGCTATTCGAATAACCAAAATTATTTATTAAATTTTTTTCCATCTGATACAATCCAAACATGCTACAACAATGAAAAAATATAATTTTTAACTGCGTTACCTTCGAGTAATTCCATAGAAATCCAGCAAATATGAAAATGTATATATGAAACATCATTAACATTCAATAAAATTGTTTCAACTAATGAATAACTCATTCTGAATATCGATACTTGAAGTAGGTATTTATACTCACCTCAATATCGTATTTGTGAGATAAGTATGTATCTTCACAAGCAGATTGTAGAAAAAATATCAGTAATGATCATTTCACTAATTGTTTTCCTTCAACAGTTCAATAAATAAAACTCAAGTGATTTCAAACAACAAAGGCGCATCGATTTCAACAAATCTTCATGTTCAAAATACATAATTGATTGATTACGAAATAATCTGACAGATTTTTTGGCTTCTTGATTGTATTATCTAGCAAACATATAAATTGTTTTAACCAAAGTTTCAGTTTTCTATAATCCAATTTAACATATTTTACCTACCTTCTTTCATTTATTTTGTTTTTGACAGAACACTTTGACAACCACAAAATTCTCAAAAATAATACAGAATATTGATGTCGTGAAACACAAAAAGTCTACAACAGTATCTAGCTTTGAAATAAATAAAATTATAAATCAGTTTCGACAGACACATAAACACATAATTTTACTGGGTCTTTCGTAAACCCCTGTTTGAGTTTTCACATCTACAGATCTCGCCATCTCAACTGGGATACACAGCTTTCACTCTTCCCTTGAACCGTGGACGCCCATGGCATCAATAACCGATGAAAATGTTGAGAAAGTGAAGAAAATTGTTATGGAGAATCGTCGAATCACTATTATCCGTAAAGTGTGTCAGATGAGTCACTCTGTGGATCATACCTCTCTGATTTCATCCATACCTCTCTGTAGTTTCCTTCTCAGTTTCAGGCATTTGCCTTCCAGGTTTTTACCTTCAATATACGGATGAGTTTCAAGTGGCATATCAACCAGAATTTGAGGGTTATCAGTATAATCCTTGGCATTGCTCAAAAGGTTTCGTGTGTTTTCAAACAAGTCCTTCAATTGGTCGGTATATAATGTTGTGGTTTATATATTTTATATAAATTTCATAAGTTCTGAATTTACTGGACTGTTGCTATTGTCGTGTTTCTTTTTTTTTGGTATACTATTTAGTGCAACGAATTATTTATATTCGGATGTTGGTGTTAAGATTAAGATTCTGAAGAAAGATGATACTAATCATTGTGACAACTACATATTTATAACAATTACTCCTATAATCTCGAAAATATTAGAAGCCATTATCAAGGACAGATTAACCAACTCTTTAGAAAAGGGAAAACACCTAGATGTTCATCAGTACGGCTTTCGCTATCTCAGAGATCAACCTCTTAAGCTGTCACCGACATAATCCACACGATTGTTAAAAATCAAGATATAGGGATACATTCACGTGAAATCTTATGTCACCTGTCGAAGGAATTTGGTAGTGTCTCTCAAAACATTCTCTTGAAAAACTCCACAAATATGGAATACACGGAACAACATTAGATTTCATCAAAAGGCAGACATCAAAAACCAAATGGATTTAATCTCCAGCGATTCAAATCCAATGTGAATCACTACTTTTGTACAGGCACCGCTCTTAGAGCGCCTTAAGGATTTTCCTGTGGTGCTTGTGTTTCGTTCTTAAAAATATTGAAGTCAAACATAGGGTGCCTCAGGGCTCAGTGCTAGGTCCCCTATTGTTCATCATTTACATAAACGACTTACTAACATTTATTGATACTGCTGATGTTTTTATGTAAGCAGATGACTCTACCCTTTTGTTACAGGATAAAAACTTGAGCGTGATAGAACGTAAGTCAGAGGAAACATTAATGAAAGTGGAAATTTTCTCAAATTCAAATGTTACGTCCCTAAACAAAAATAAAACGAAGAACATGATTTTCACAAAAATCGGAAAGCGCTTGACGATGAAACAACAGTTAAACTACTGGATTATCATGTTGATGCTCAACTAAATTGGAAAGTACATATAAATGAAATACAAAAAAGCTTTTCAGGGGTCTATTTGTTTTGAGAAATCTCAGAGAAGTACTATCGAACGAAGTATTGAAGACTGTTTACTATGGAATGGTACATTGCCATCTTGCATATGGGGTTTTATTGTGGGGAACAAGCCCAGCTTGTCGCCAACTATTGATGAGCCAAAAGAAAATTGCAGGAACTTTTGCCAATTTGGGCAACAGAACATATCCCAAGCCAATTTTTATTGAAATGAATTACTTGACATATAATTGAGGCAATTCTATGATAAATATATTTCTGGTCATGAAATCTTATGACCATAATACACGGAATAAAAATCAATATAGGATGCCAAAAGTAAATAACAACAAAACAACAAAGCATACCGAATATTTGCCAATGAAACTGTACAACCAAATACCAGTGGAATGGAAGTATACCTAACACAAATAAAAAATCAAAGTACCAACTAAAACAATAATTGCTACGAGTAGGTACTAAATCCACTATATATATAAATGAAACTTTGCTTCATTCATGGGTCCAAATTTCTAAATACTCTTGTCTTGCTTGTCAACAGTGTAGACTACTGAGTTTGTGATAAATGTTTCTGTGTTTTCCATCTATGTTCTCCTATGTATGTGAAACTGTATGAGTGTGACTAGTTTTATATACGTAAATATTTAATTTTTAATACAATAACATTTTTTTTTATTAAATATTTTTTAAGTTTGAGAATACTCAACAATTTGTGATGTACCTAAACGAAAAACTATTGTTTGACTATTGTAACATACCAACTATTTTCTATAAAAGTGTTTGAAGGTGAATGAATATCTTATCTTATCTTATCTTATTACGTTTAACATGAGATCGGGTTCTTTGTTTCGAATATCAAAAAACTTGATCAATTTTATTTTCTTTTATACTTTGGAAATGGGTCGACGGCTAAAGTTCTTTTGATGTGGCATTTTGAAAAGTAGTATCCAAATGAAGTGGAAAATTCCACAGGTGATAGTTGACTCAAAGCTGATGAACGTGATCAGTTTTTCAGTTAGTAACTTATTAATAAGTGATTAACAGGCGTAACGTCTACTACATTTCAGTCTGTAATTTTCTCGAAAGCATACACCGAAAGAGAAGATATCACCGATTAGCTTCATGATTAATTATTAATTTCCACATAATATCCTACACAATTTTTCCTATTCACCGATTGTTTCTGTGGCTTTAGTAGCTATTACTTTCAATATAGTAATGTTCACCAATTTTATATTGAAGGAACCATACGAAAATGAAACTACGAAGAAAAATTCAACTGTTACATTTATAAAAGTACCACAAAAACTTTGACAGATCGAAATAATTATGTCTTTTAGTGAATCATACATAGGTACATATAAATGGAAAGAAAAATACAGATTTTTAATTCCTTCAATAAATAATCTCTCCTTCAACACACTTCAAAAGTATCTATGATAAGGAAAGGCTGGAAAGAAAAGAACTAACTAATTAACATTCAGTTAATTTAAATGAAATAAATAAACGCTAGATTGATTCGCTTTTTATTATGAAAAATTTCGCAACAGAAATATGTCAATGATATCAAAGTGCAGTATAGTATAAAAGTATCTACTAATTAAAACTAGTCGTAAATCAAGCCCTCATACATTGGCAACTTCAACAGAATGACTCTCGGTGAGGGTTTCTTCCATCCAGTACTGATACGTTCCGTACAAGCAAAACCACATGAAGCAAACAAAACCTGAAATAAAATGAGAGTAATTACTGTCAGAAAAATAGGTTTCTATTCCCGTCATACGAGGCGATTCGAATATGCGGTTGGTTACCGTGTACGGGCAGATGGGGCGATAACAAATATGTTGTTTGTCATTCGCTTCAGCCTTGTTCGAAGAATGATACTCTGAAAGGAATTCGATTTTTGATTATGGAAAATCATCGACTTCATGTTGATTATGGACACTAGCTTGCACTGACGAGAGGCCAAATAGCCCGAAACCGGTCTGCAAGTGTGACCGTTCCAATAATTGAAAATCGATTCCGACAGTTGTATCGCCAACAGCATATGCAGGAATTACTTCTGTGAAGAATTCTGCACTGACACCTGTCGGATATAAGCCAACGGCCTTCGTGGTGTTAGCCAGGGAAGTAGTTGTTTTCTGTTTATATAATTTAATCCAGACCAAGTTGAAAACGAAAAAAATTATCGATTCACATTATGAAGATAAAACCAAACTTTCCAGGGTTGTAGAAAACTCGATTAATCTGCCTACCAAATTTAAACCCTGCTAGTTACCCAATTTTTTATTCACACATCAATGGAATGAGTCGGATGCCTGTCAGAATGTTATTTGATAAGAAGATGTCCTACTTTTACTGATTCAATTATTTCATATTAATAACTAGTTTGAATGGAGACTACCAGTAATTTATATCAACGACAAGCTCGAAACATTGGAAAAAATCAATCAACCTTTAAATATAATATTCATGAACAAAAAAGAAAACACTTGATCAATTCTTCGGAATATGTTCATAAAATATTTGAACAGGGTATCATCCGACTTGGGCCACCATCAACTTTGAAATTTCAAAGGCGGGTCTGCCTGTTTAGCTGTAATTTTTTGATCGACATTGTATATGCAATATCGGAATATGAAATTAATTCCAATATTTCTGAGGGTTTCAGACATTTCGTCTATTATTTAAATAAATATAATACCTGAAATACTTTGATATCCCATCGCTACATTTCCAGTGAGGTTTTTGCACGATGTACAACCTTCAGAAGTTTAAGGAAAAAATGTTTATCTCATCTCTGTTTTGGGTGCCACGGAATTCAATGATTACTTTAGACTATATTCAATCAGTTCATATTTGAATAACACTTCATTGTAAGATTTGCACCCAAAAATTTACAAAACCGCGACACGTGTTACTAGGAGGTAGTGAAGCTTTTTAGACTCCGACTTGGGTGAATCATCGTCTGTAAGAGTTTGTTTTCTTTCTTGATGCAGATTTTGCTTGTGTTGCTCAAAAATTGGGTTTGAAGCAGATTGATAAGATATCCTGCCTCTGAGGAGTTGCTTTCTGACTGCACCAGCTAGCTTCCAGGTTTGTTAGAAGTATCAACAATGAGAGATCTGAGAAGCTCTTGTTCTTGATCCAATGTATGAGGGAAGGGTCGAACATTCGTCTCATATGTAGAGTTAGAGATGGATTATTTGGTTACTAATATGGTTCATGAAGGATTACACAAGTATCACACATGAAAGATTTCTAGAGAAAGGAGGTTCATTACAACAGAAGACCGTATCATCGTGACACTGAATGATCCCAGAGTCATACCTCTTTTCGGCGGGGATACACGCATCTTGGTATTAGCCGTCATTTAAAAGAACTCTCACCTCCGGGGGTGTCACTGTCACTTCACCCAGCAGGGTTCTAACGCCACCCGTTGCGGGGGTGACTCCATATTAAATAGCATTCAGAGTTAGTATTTTTTTAATTTTTAAAGTGTTCTGTATATAGAGACATTGAGTCGTTTGAACCTGAAAAATATTAGCGAACGTATTCACGATATTTTTGTAAAATGTAACATCATATCTCAATGTGAATATATTTAACTTTTTTCACTTCATCATTAGCAGAAATGCTAATCGATTGAATTCAAAAAACACTTTATTGAGAGATTTTCACTAAACAGTTTTACAAAAACGCAACATATGTTTCGCCATACAATGGCTTCTTCGGGCATGTCTTTACATGTATAAACACGGGCGTGAAAAGTGAAAATCTTACAATAAAGTGTTTTTGAATACGTTGTGGATTTTCATCAAATATCGGCCAATTCCATCGTATATATGAATTGACTAAAATAAAACATTATAATTGATATTTTGTCCATGTGTCAACTATTTAAGAAAATTCTTGCAAAATGAATTAACGGTCCTAAAAAATGTTTTGAAATTAAATTTTTCTTTTGAAATAATACTTACCAAATATAGCAAAAATTATCAAAAATGTGAAGTCGTGACTGGTGTGGCTCTCTATATGTATAGTGGCAGCAAACAAGCTCAAAAATATGAGCAACGCATACAGGAATGCATATTTTTGGTCCTTCTGAAAATTGAAAATTCATCAACATTACTAACGTTAGGAAGCCAAATGGTGCAGATATTTTTCTAAATCCATCCAAATTTACGCATCACTCATCACATGTGCAGAATGAAGCAGTGAGATCAACTTTACACTGATAATGTTACTAACTAAATCATCAATCATTAACCAATCCAAGATAATGAAGGCGGAACCCAATCTACATATTTAATATCTGAATTTAAATTCCTTACTGCTGCTAACCTCTATAAAAAATGCATGGGTGCAAGCGTAAGAAATATAATATGCCCCTTCAAGCACTCCAGAAGGTCCCACCAGTTTGTAGATCCAGACTGTTATAGGATGGGCGAGTTTCTATCTACATAAAGGATCGACGGTAGGACAGTGAGTTTGCAGCCAAGGGGTCTGCTTAATCAAAGCAATTACTGCTACATCAACACAATTTTGCAAGCCCTGATCGCATGTCCACCACTCTACAACTTACTGAACAGCCTGAGCAAAAACATATCGTAGAACCAGAGAAGGAAATCTACTCTGTTATAGTTGGAACGTGCCAATTCGTGGAGCAGTTTGATTACTCACCTTCCTACATTAGGAAGGAAGACAGGAAAGAGAAGCAGTACAAGTCACTCGCCGTCGTTTATCACGACGGTAAAGACGCCAACATTAGACACTACATGACCGATGCCTTCTACGTCGGCTACGACTGCTGGCTAAGATACGATGATTTTTTGGTCAAGACCGTGCCGGAAGAATACGTGCTGAAGCCTCAGGGAATGAGAGTTCTTTATTTCCCAAATCTTAAGTTACTTGAGATTTGGTAGATACCAAAAACTATCCAAAAATCAATTCCAGGAATAAATCAAAAAATTGTCTAGACTCCAATAACGTTTCTGAAAAGACTCATGTATGCAAGTATTGTAGCCATCTAAATGCTTGAACAAGATCATATGCCGGGAAGAAGAAAATTTCTACAGAAGATTTCTGAGGTACAAGTAATTGTAATGAATTATGAAACCTATGCAAGCTAAGATTAACAATGTTTTACTTCTTAACATACAATTTTTATCATATATCAGTTGATACGTTCTAAAATATTGCCTACTGAGCAACCACCCCACAAAACATGCCAAGTCACCCGTTGAGTCCCAAAGTGGGGATCGAACCACCTGCGTCCAACTTGCTGTGATTTCATAAGTAGAACCGACTAGCAATTCATCTATCTCATTCACGTTTCGTGTATCTTAAATAAAACTAGCGAAGGTGTAGATATACTATTATTTTTTACAAACTACACTGGAAACGATTTGATCTTCACTGAAAACAAATTCTAATTAGTTTTCAGAATGTTACAGTAGGTATGTGATAGGGAAACATGTCATGATATTTGAAGATTGTGAAGATTAAATCTTTTCCGGTGTAGTTTGTAAAATTACTAAGGCTCTTCATCAAGTAACGGCCGAATCAATCAGAAAATATAGGTACCAAGTGATCAACAAATGCAGTATTTTCAAATACATTCCAAGCAATATTTTGCTTTTGTTTTTAGTAGTTTAGATATCGTTCTTCTTTCTTTTTTTTTTTTTCTTTTTTTTTTTTTGTATTATTCAAATTACTTTTTATTCAA
>WOGL01000088.1:0-20158 GCA_015342145.1 Leptinotarsa rubiginosa | reverse complement strand
TTATGATGCCATAAAATCCCACTATTGTGTTTATTGAATCGTTATGTTTCGAAATTCATCAAGAGTACGTAACTAGTGCGAATCAAAGTAATTAACATAATTCAAAATATATTGTAATTTTTCTGCGTAATTTTGTTGTGTCCAGAAACCTAACTCACGCGTGAAAATAAACCCAAAGAAAAAACTTTGTAGCCTCACTGAGTAAGCCATGCCCGAAGGGTCCGCGTGTACATAGATTTATCAAAGATGCGGCTGAGAGAGGCTAATGTGGCTTCTTCTGCCGTCAGGTTTGGACGACTTTCGATGTCAACCCTGCAACAAAAGCCTGAGTTCCCTAACGAGGCTCAAGAGACATATACAGAACGTACACATGCGACCCTCCAGAGAACCGGTGTGCAACATATGCAAGAGGGTGTACAGCAGCCTAAATTCCTTAAGGAACCACAAGAGCATTTACCATCGGAACGTTAAGAACATTAAAAGCGAGGAGATGATTTCGCCGCACCCGTTCTATCTTTAAGATGTGCACATTCGGGGTGCGGAACCATCATTTCTGAAGAGGGCGGGGTTTGTTATTCGAATGGAAAAAGAATGGGCCAAATTCTCTCACGTTTTTCAGTACATTGATTGATATGTTTGTTTGGACGCGTACAAAATGTTTTATGTTCCACTTAATTTTATTTATTCCATAATCGTAGGTTGTTATTGTTTTGAAATATATTTATCTTCGTAGAACTGGAAAATGTACAAGATGTAATCGGTTTCGCAACATAATTCATTTCTTCTAAATCATTTCATGTATGTTATTTCTAAGCTAAGAATAGAAAAGAACATTTTTCGAATCTTGAAGAATTCTGATTATATTCAATATCACAGTGTAGTCCGGTCCATAACAAAAAAAAAAAAGGAGAATTAGTTTCCACGCATCGAGGGATATGAATTTTTCAATGTTTTTTTTTTGTAACATAATCCGTATGTACCTATTGTTTTTCCATGCATAAAATAATCAGCTTTTTTTGATCAGTGTAAATTTCAAAACATTCTAATCATAAATGAAAAACTTTATATTCAACCAAAACAGAATTGAATTTCCAACTCTAAATCAAAAATCTCAAACAAGATTCCTTGATTACTAAGTAATTTTAAAAACTTTACAAAACCCTAAGCTTTCGTAACACGAAAAGGAGTACTTAATCGGTTTTTGCTTGTGTGGTCATTTCTAAGTCTAATTTGAGTCCAAAATAGCTCTTATCGTCCAATTGTCCAATTAATCCTCTAATTGAATTAATGAATATCAAAAGTATCATGTCAGAGTCACTTACATATCACTTCATTGTTACTACGTCAGCTTTGATTATAAGAACACTCAATACAATTTTGATAATATAATTTTTTATTATAAAAATATTATCCTCTGACACAAACGTTTAAAACGCCTAAAAAATTATCCTTCAATCTTTTCAAATTGCTCGATTCTTCCTAAGTTTTATTTCAATTTCTGCTAGCTGAAAAACCACATTGTTATGATGATTCTAAGAACTAACTGTAATTGCGAAATGATACCTCTATTGGAATGACAAATAAGGCAGTTTTTTCCCCATCAAGTAACAATTTTGAAAAATATTTTCCTTAGTACTTTCAACACTTGGTTACAACCAATAATAAGGGTTATGTTACAAAAAAAAAAAACATAATAAATTCATAACATGGTAAACCACAAAAAATGGAACTGAATTAAGATAACCCTCGATGAAAGGATTTCGAATTTTTTGACGTTGTGTTTAGACCACCCTGTATAATTTAATTTCTCGACTAATAATAATAATTATCGGTGATCATCTTGACTGATTAGATATTTTAATTTTATTAATTATAGGCTGTAGCCTCAACTATGAGAAGTTCCTAAAGATTCCAAAATTACAATTATTATTAACTAATGTCTTTATTCACAACGCCCTGACGGTGTTTATAAATAAATTGCTGGAGAGTCCGCAAGACTGATCTCAAACTTGATGTTATTAGTTATATTTATTGTTTTTCACCAACATTTCGTTACATAATTTTGTTCATTTTCCAGTCGTTAGCGATATAAGCCACATTATGTGAAAATCATATACAAAAAATTTAAAGTGCTTTATTGTACAAATGCTTGAAAACTCATATACATATATAGCAATAATAGTATCTCAACCGATCAGCATAGCGGAATGTTATGTAAGTAAAATGAATAAGGAACCGATTCACCGAAACGCTTTTTGGTTGTCATTGAAATAGTAAATGTAAATAAAAATTTTATTTATCCTCAAGAATGATATCATTGGCCTGCTTGAAATATTTCAAGGACGTTTGTGTATCAATATACGGGTACACAACCCACTGAAAAATGATCAAAAAAGAAAATTTCAGATTTATGTGCCATCAGAATTCCTTCGGTTAGATTTTGTCAATAACAATTATTCACGAATTTATGTTCTCGCTTGACCCTAATTGCATCTTGATGCATCAGTTTTAAAGAGTGATGAATTGCAGTCTTTTTGTTTCATAATAATTTTCAACTTTCTTGATTACTCATGGCAGACAGAAATAAAGCTCTGAATAGATTTTTATACAAATATCCTGATTTTATTTAAATGAATAATTGAAGACATTTTTTTATTCAAAACTGAAGTTGTAGATTGTGTTGATTCGCTTTGTGCTAGGAAAGTTATTTTTGCAATTACAAAAAAAATATGGCCTTTATCTCACTTGAAATTTTTCAATATCGCTTAGAGTCCTTTTCCAAAGATATTAGTTTTGGTGTGCAAACTTTTTTCAATTGAATCTAGTAAAAAAGGTAAAGGTAAAAAAAAAGTGGAACTGAAATTACTAATTGTGAACATTCATTTTTCAATATTTCCATATCTAAACTCCTAAAATCAGATGTTTGATATAAAATAAAATGAATATCCATCCATTGAAGGTTGGCAGTTTTCCCAAAAAAAGCAAATTGAGCAATTGAAAAATAATGACTAACTGTCACACATTTTGAAAAATCTTCTTTTTTGAATACCTTTTTCAAACGTAGAATGTTTCAAAACATAAAGAAGGGGCTTTCTGGTGAGAATTCAGGGTTGCCAACATCGAAGTGAATTCCTATAAGTAATTTTTTTTGATATTTTCAGTACGTCATAAGCGTTCTAACACTCGAATTAACTCTAAAAATATGCATAATAGATAAAAACGCATGTTTATTTCATACAAACGTTTTAGGTTTTCTTTGAGGAAGTTACGATATAAATTCAATAATATATCCAAGCACGTTGTTCATGAAGTTAGGTTAAGAATGACCGTGGAAGAAAAAAGATCTAAATACCAGATGTTTCGATTTAAATGTAGATCTGCCGCTGGATAAAAACAATCATATGCAGAGCATATCCTCTATAGGGACGTTGAATGATCATTTATTATTGGATGCAGTTCAATTTGTGTCATTGTATACCTACCTTCTTTATATCAAGATGACTTATCTATCACTTGAGTAGCGGATTACAAAAGGGAACGAAATGGTTGTCAAAAAAATACATGCCCTGGTGCCAATCATATTTTTGGATTTCTAGGGAGCTACTGGATTATGCAAATGAAAAACAGGAAAGAAAGACGTCGATTTCGTTTCATAGATGAAACTAGTACAGAGGCATCTCTTCGGAGAAAGGCCAAAGGATTTGTTCCCATTCTAGGAGTTGGGTTTTGGAATATCGGTTAAAAAAAAACTAAAATTCTCAACTTGTGTTCTATAAAATACATGATCCATCAAAGTTACTTGGGGTAGTTACTTGGGGTAAAATAAACATTTGGTTCAGGCACTTTAAAAGGCATATTTCATCATTCCGGCAGGTGTTGTTTCATTAAATTTCTTTAAATAGCAAACAAAAACTTAAAAGTTCTGAAACCGAAGCATGTTTCGGTTTCAGAAGTGGGACAAATATGAGAGTTGTTTAATAAACTCTTGGTACACGCCTGGTGGCCTATTAATTGATTTCTTTGACCGGTTCCGTTTCTCATTTACTTACATAATATGCTGGACAAAAGGAAGGGGACTAACTTAATCATAATTTCGAATTACCACCCTAGCTTAAGACTTGCTTGAAGCGGGGGCCTAATAGGATGTTGTCTGTTCTCGGTATCGGTGGACAGCGCGGCGGCTGAGTTTCCCTCTCCCCTTGAACGCCAGCCATCGATGCGACGTTTGCGGAAAGCTGCTTAGCACGAAACTAACCCTGAAACGACACAAGGAGCAGCAGCACCTTCAGCCGCTCAACAACGCTGTCTGTAATCTGTGCCAGAAAGTGTTTCGAACTCTCAATTCCCTAAACAACCACCGAAGCATTTACCACCGGAGGCAGAAATAAACGAGAGACGTTCACGTCGAATATCCTGTTAAGCCCCCGCTATGACATTTCCAGTGTTAGTCAAGCAGTCGATATACTTATTATTAATAATTCGGCGTAAAGATAATGGAGATGTTTGCGAAGCACGAATATTGAGCATGGCTTGCTTTCGCGCTTCTTTATCAGGTAGGGGGAACTAAAGCGTAGTTATGCCAGGAAAAATTCTTTTCGGGGCACTGCAAAGGTGGATCACGAATATATGAAGTTAAAACTACGCGTCGGTCAACTTTCCCAGATACGGCTACTCATAAGTCGAAAAGTCGATTATTTCGGGAACTCACAAACTCATATAAATATGACTACTTCTTTCCACAGTCGCATGCTACAGGCCTTCATTCACTTGCTACGTCAGTTTTTTTCATGCATTACATTGTATTTCCACAAAATTATATATCTTCCAGAAAACTACATACTGTTATTAACATAATTATATGTGGAACTAAATAACACTTTTACAAGGGACTTTTCCGTTAGTTCTGTTGGCAGTGTTACGAAATTAAACTAGAACTGTATAATTAATTGCATGTTTGTAGATTGTGAAGTGACTCATGACCAGCGTCTGTAGACAGCACACTCCTTGCATGGACACTTTGCATTCTACACAACAGATGTCAGCAAATTACATTCGTTACAAATATATTAAGAATATAATAGTGAATGAAAAAAAATCTCGCCAAATTTTCCAAAAATTTTGTTTTTTCAAGTTATATTTGCACTAGTTAAAGTTTTTTTCTAGGTTAGATTACGGGTTAGATTTTGTTTTTTTTCCGAAAAGGCGAGTTTTTAAATTCAACAGAAAATTTCTGATAGAAGTTGTATTTATTTTCAGAAACAAGCAAACACGTTCTTTCTTTGATACAATTTTTAAAATGTCTTTGTTTTTTATTCAAAACTAAGTAAATTTTTTTACATTTGGCACAATAATTTGCATGCCTACACTTTGACTTATCGCGATATTGTCAACCAATAACAAAAACTCTAGTAAGTCGATATTCTTAAATGAGTTTAGGAAATAGAAATAAATTGATGGAACCGTTACTATGTGGTAGGAGATCATCATGTAAAATGAAAAAATGAAACTTTCTATGTTTTTTTAACACTTTCATTCAAGTGGTATAAAAGTGGTAAAAAAGTATAGAAAGTTCCATTTCTCATTTTTCATGGAAATAGAAGTGTTTTATGCTGTGTAAATCACAATTTCAGTCTGCGATTGTGAAAAGAAGGTATTCCTTGTATCTACAGTTTTCATTACCTGAAATGAGTTCCTAAAATAGTTGATTCTTCAACAGTTTCAACATTTGAAAGACCGTATCTACGATAATAGAAACGAGTGCAAGTATTGATTTCAGAGATTCGTGGTCACAGGAAAGAATACATGAAAAGAAGTATATTTTTTGAACTAGTGCAATCCCGAAAAATCAATATTTATCTTGATCTAGAAGATGAGGCGAGTAAGTTTCTTCAGCGATGTCTAATGAGCATTCAGCGCTGAATTTGTCCACTGTTCCAATTGAAATTTATTATCAAATGCATATTAAACTCCGCTGAATGAACTAACTGGGCTGTATTCAAATTACATTGTGTCAAAAAAACTCCATAACCTCACTTTTGTTTATTTTCACGGCGAGCTCACATTAATGTGTCAACCTGATCTGGATAGTTAGCAGTATTGCGCCTATCAATTTATAAAGAAAGTAGTTCAGATTGAGCTCACTTCAAACTTGTATTGAAAAAGTAACCCTGACTTTTTATATTTTTTCTGAAGTCAGTTGTGAATTTAGAAACCTTATTAAGTATGTGACTATTACCTGTCTATAACAGTCCAGAGAGTGGACCAAACAAAACATAAATTGGTTGTTCTATCGCCTAAAGAAATCGTTTTCTACCACCACAGAAAAAAAATTCGTTTCCATGAGAAACATATTCCACACAATTTTATTCTCTGCATAATTGCTGGATCAAAGAACTGTTAAACATAAAGAGACTGTATGAGAAATGAAATGGCAATGATGGCGAAACTTCATTTCAATTGTGTCTCCAGAAATTTTGTAATGTTCGGAATAATTCTTTGTGTTTTGGACTTGTATTTTGTAATAGTCCCACAAAAGTTTCAAGAAATTCAATCTTTCAAAAGCAATCAGTGACCTTATTTCAATAAATATAGAAATTAGTTATCTTCATACTATAAAGTTTTGCGATTTTTCATGGTTCACCTCATTCCAAAGTGATACCATTTTTTGAGAAAAAATGAGGTTATGGATTAAAAAACAAAATTTATTTATAACTTTTCGTCGTGAAAATAATCATTTCAACTAAGGGTGATATAGGGTTGTTGACACAAAATACATGAACTCACATCTCCTCCCTACCTACCAAGAAATATATATTATGAAGTAATAAAAAAAATAATCAACCTATTGGCTGTGAAAATTTTAACTTGGAAATTGATGAATATTTTCAAAAAAGTATTTTTAGATTGGAGAAGTCATCTCCATTATTTTTATGATGCTAATATAAACTAACTTATCCTACGGGAAGTCGAAATAAACTTGTTACTGTCTGTTGACCGTTGCATTCTTTTTTGGCACTGTGATATGTTTTGTTAATATGATTCTAAAGAATTTATAGTTTTTTTTAATGTAACGAATTTGCCAGTAATGAGGACGAATATAATGTTTGTGTAAGGAAATTTGAAGCCTTTTTATATAATAATTGGTGAAAGGGATTTTATAATATATATACATTTTTTTTGAACATATGTAGAGCAATATATCTTTTATTTATCTTTATTATTTCAGTGCTTAAGCATCGAATTCTACTATTTTGTAGCACCTGAAACGGAAGCGGTTTAGGAAATGTGCAATAAATTTTTTTGAAATCTAGTCAAATTCGGTAACGATATGTAAAAATGGTTTCTAGTTTCTCAATCGGTTTTGGTATTTCGGAAAAGGTTTTATGTGCTACAATATTGTAATGACATATTTTGGAGGCTTAATATCATAATATATGTTGTTTTCCATAGTATCTAGTTATTATTTATGCGCTAAGCATCTAATTTTGTATTCTATGAAGAAATTATCAAATTGTTGCACAGAGAGACAGGACTTAGTTTTTGAAAGACTGAAATTAGATTATTTGCGGTATTTGTTAAGACTGAGACTCGTTTGACTGATTTTGTTGTTTTTGGTAAGAGAAAGCATAGATTGGCAACCCCTGATTTTTTAAAATTTCTCCAAAATTTTTTGGTCCTGTTTAGTAACTTATTAATTTTTGCATTATAA
Source organism: Leptinotarsa rubiginosa (assembly GCA_015342145.1). Classification (NCBI taxonomy): domain Eukaryota; kingdom Metazoa; phylum Arthropoda; class Insecta; order Coleoptera; family Chrysomelidae; genus Leptinotarsa; species Leptinotarsa rubiginosa. The sequence continues at coordinate 12,450 of WOGL01000088.1, read as the reverse complement.
GCATGTTTATGTTGTTTGATGCAATATTTATCATATTTTATGTACTGTTGTATAACCTTTATTTATGTTTAAATATATTTTTACATTTGCAAAAGCAGCTTGGGTTTTATTTTGCTTGAATAGTATTGCCTTCATCCCTATATATGTATGTATGTGTGTACCATGTTATCCATCAACACAGCAGTGTTGCCACCAGGAGAGATTTGAGAATATATGTCCTTGACACTGAATTCGAAACCGACGCCAACTGTGCCGCACACTCAGAGTCTAACCGAAAGGTAAACTATGATTAGTGGAAGCTCTCGCTTCTTGGTTAAAAAGACACTCTGAAATAACACTGAGAACACCTTCTTCGGCTACGCAACAAACTGTATCAGCTTCGACTCTTTGTTCGCTCTATACGGATCGTAAGAAATCTATGCAGCTCGTATGTAATGATAAATGTTAGATCTCAAAACGTTTTCCAGTTATCGCTAGTACACTTCTGATTTGTAGTGATGATCATCATGTAAGATTGATGCGAACTCTGATGGATCAATTGATTATTGTGTTGAGAAACTGAAATCTTGTAACTGTCATCATATGTAACCGAAATGTTAGTGCTTACAGGTTGTAACAGTCAAGAAATGGACTTTCTCTTCCTATTTTGACTTCATGCCATTACATTATTTTGCTATGTTTGATTTTAAGAAATGAAATCAATTGAAACATATATATAGTTTCATCAGAACTAAGATTAGTCCTAGCAATATTATTTACATTGTCATTGAAAGCTTCATTCTCCTATAGTACAACAAATATCTAATAACCATATGAAATGATTATAAAAATATACTTTAACATAATTTATTTGACAGGCTTGGGTTTATTTTATTTGGTATTCAAACGTTTTTCTTGTAATAGGGAAAACAGTTGTTTCAAATAAAATTTTTCTTCCAGTTTGCAACTGACACATCTGTAGGGATCAACATGTTTCCCTAAAACAAGTTCGCTGAATTATTTTCTTCTTTGGAAAGTTCCTATATAGTGAAATAGAATCAAATATTCTGTATATAAATAAATATCTGAAGCAACTATATAAATATATAGTTTATAGTATATAGAAGCAACTATATAAATATATAGTTGCTTCAAATAGAACCTTATTTTGGTTTTTCCCTGAAAGGAACATAGAGAGGATGAAAATGTGTTTTCAAAATACTATTTTCTTTTTAGCTATCAACTTCTCCATCATCACAGAAAAAAGTGAGATTCTTTTGAAAAAATAATTAACTTCAATATAGACACTTTATAAAGATTGACAGAAGTTTTTTCAGATACAAATTGGAAAAAAATAATACTAATTTTCAGTTTCTTGATGTGTCTCTGGCTTTTTCACAGATCAACAGAAAATCTGCAGTGTAATAAAAGGAAAATTGAAAAGTTTACCCCAAAAAGTTAAGATGAACCTCTAGTTAGTCATATTCATAAAATTTTTGGAACATTCACAATTCGTTTGGAAATATTGATCTCCATACTTTTGTATCCCTCCTCCAAAGAGTATTCAGATTTATTTTTAAATTTCGTCTGCAAAAAAACAAATATGAATTGAAGAATAAAATGTATATATTTAGATTTCTTTGTATGGTGGTTGACGTTTCAGATATCATTTCTATCACACTCAATTATAACTTTGGAGACGGATAGCTATACTTTCTAAACTGTCTATGAGTGGATTAAAGTTGTCGAGATAAATGTAGTCAATACTAATTAGACAGAAACTTTTTGAAAAAAACTTTTCAGTTTGCTTTTAATTACACTTGAGAGGATTATATTGTGATTTAGATTGATTGCTTTTTTAGATTTTAGAAAGTTGAAAATCGAAAAAACATCAAGAAATAGTAACTCCTTCACAAAAAACATCCATCTAAAACACTTGATTTCAGTTTTAAAACAATTACGCCATCAAAAAGTTTAATTCGTTTTGTAATACTATGTCGATGGTTACATATGATGACCGTGTTTGGTATGAATCTGCTCTGAAACGTACGGAGGCTCCTTTCGTCGGTTTCGAATTTCTGTTTACGGATAACGAGACGGTGTTTGTGTGTTGTTGTAACTGCGAGCAGTAATACTGAGTTCGCGCGGCAGATCGCGAGTGTGCGGTCAGTAAGATGGCGCGGCATTCGATTGTCAAAATAGTCAAATGTTTGAGAACGTGTCTGCTGGTGGCAACACTCGCGAACTAGACCAGTGCGAGCTTGGTTTTGCTGTTGCAGGGGCGTCGCCCAAGAAGGTGTTCACGTGCCAGCTGTGCGGTAAGGTGCTGTGCTCAAAGGCCTCCCTCAAACGACACATCGCCGACAAGCACGCAGAACGACAAGAAGAATACCGGTGCGTTATCTGCGAACGCGTGTACTGCTCGAGGAACTCTCTGATGACGCACATCTACACGTACCACAAGTCGCGCCCCGGGGATATCGACATAAAGTTCTTTTAGCCAGAGCACCCGCCCCAGCCGCTGCTGCCTGCGACCACACTTCCAGGTACCACCCATTGCCCCCGTCTTACCCCGCTTGCCGCTACCGCAGCTCTCTGTGTAGTTATGAATTGTGCCGCTTGCCACCGCCATCAGCCTGCATGTTCGCCCCAGTTGTTGTCCCCACCGACTACGCCACCTCCACCACAGCCGTGTGCTGTTGCAGGGCCGGTGCGGATGCCCCCTCCCACATCCGGAGGCATCAACGAGCCCCAAGAGTGTCCCTACTGTAGGCGCACCTTCAGCTGCTACTACTCACTCAAGAGGCACTTTCAAGACAAGCACGAACAGTCGGACACGCTCTACGTATGTGAGTTCTGTCACAGACGGTATCGCACCAAGAACTCGCTCACCACCCACAAGAGTCTTCAGCATCGCGGCTCCTCCGGTATGCTCAAGCGACTGCTCAAGACGACGGCCATCAAGAGCGTCCTCCGCGCCTCTGCCACCTCCCCGAACCAGCAGCCGCCTCCGCGCCTCCAGTGAGCCCTGGCGATGATGGCCTAAAAGCTACTCGAACCGAAAGTACAAATCCCCACAGAGCCCCAACGTAGTTTTTATATAAACCTGTATTCACTACGGCTGCCAGATATATCCCCACGCATATAGTCCCTCTCCAATGACATATCTTCATCATCATATCACCCTCCGATGCATCATCAATGCCGGTGTGTTTATCGTGATCTGCCCATTGCATTGAATGCAAGACATTTCCAGTGTTACTGTGATTCAGTTCAAATTTTATTCCCCCTGCGAGCGGCCAGAATGCCCTCGGTACCCTTTCGGGTATTTATCACATTCTATTTCTACTTGCTAGGAAAAATTATTGCGTTGAGCAGAAATCTAGTACCCTTAGGTGGCGTTCAGGGAGATGTCTGTCGCCCGCTACAATTCGTTTGGCCAATAAGAAATTTTACCTGGCTTACTCATAGAAGAATGGCAGTTTTTTATCGGTCAAATGGACTGAATTTCGGAGACAGGCCCACTATTTCCCAAGACTCTTTCACAGACCTCCGTTTGTCGTACGTTATAATTTATTTGACTTGTGAAAACATTTTTACTCCCTTGAAAGGAGGATTTGGTATTTTCTTGTTGGCCAAATGAATATTGGTACGTGACTGACAATTCTGTATGAAAGAGATTTTAGATGAAAACAGACAGAAGAAACAACAGTTTTTTCATTTTGAGAACATGAAAAAAAGAAAAAATTACTTCAGACGTTTGCACAGTGCATGGGTTATGACCCCAAGCATCTCATGGCAAAATTCCGAACCCCTAAAGAAAGATCTCCACGAAAACGAAAACAAAAGGATGCATGCAGTCACACATGACTGCAGCCTCATGTGCTCATTGCGTTTTTCTCCTGTCTTCTCATGCCCATCTCCACAATGATTGTCCTTGTACTAGTATGTGCAGGCCTTTCATTGGATATTTGTCACGTTCTTCAGGTCATAATTTGAGTTGTCCATGCTTGCCTTCTGTGATCCAATGCCGCACATTATGTTGTCTTGCCTGCAACTGAGGTCTTTTATACAGCCCTGTTTTGTACAGATGTTCTCTCGCTGTAATCATTTTAAACCAATACCTTCTTTATGTAGCAGTTCTTCAGTTGAATTCAAGCTTCAATTGAAGAAATATTTTTTTGTTAGTACAAACAGATTTTTCAATGCTATTTTGGAAACAAAACCTCAATTTTGTTCAGCAGTATTTATCAGTTTCCAAATCGGTTTCGAATTATGACATCAAAGAGCAAACAGGCATAGAAAATATTGATCTTTTGAACGTGACTTATTCTTGACTTTCTATTGTTATGAACTAACGACCTCTACATTTAGGGATTGAAATGTTTCTGCTTCCTTCCTATCTTAGGTTGAGGCAAAGATACAGAGCAGTATGCAACTCGAATGTCCATTCATTCTCAATTTATTTTTTCTCTAAAGTAAATGTATTTCAAAATGGTAGGTGCAAAATGGGTGTTAGTAATTGATAAAAGACAAAAGAAGACAATAATTTCACTTTCGAGTACAAAAAGCAGTTTTTGTATTTCGTAGATTTAATAATTGAGATCCTTTTTCACAAATTCCAATTTTTATTTCAAATTAGATTTTTTTTCGTTATTCTTTCATAGGTTTTCGTTTTTTCCCTATTTATACGGAATATTATTTATTGTTACTACATTTTAAAATATGGTTTCAATGGAATTTAGATTTATTTCTACCAACCATTTTAGAGCTGATCTGACTCTTAGCAAAGGTCCTTACTAAGTTAAGTTGAGGAATGTCAATCCTTAAATTTAAAAATCGTTCGATCATCCATGACGCTAGGAATCGCACTTTCAAGATAAGAGATCTCGTTAATCATTAGCTCTCACAAGTTTCGGTTGTAAGAGTTGTAAGGAAGCGACAGCTAGTTAACAAAAAATCAGATGCCGATTATAACTTTTTATTCAAATATCTATAGGGCACACCTAGTTAGGGAACTATTATATTCCTTGTACTGTGCAAACAATCTACAAACTCAATTTCACTGTTGAGCTAATAAGGATTGTAATACAATTGACACGTAACTGAAAAACAACAGCAAATCCAATTAATGCCATGCCACAGATATCTATCTCTTCATTGTTTTACGTTTAGAAATTGAGAGGAAAGAGTTTGGTCTCTCCAGACACACTTTATATAAACCCTCTATTACTACTTATAATGGTACATACTGAGAAGGTACATAATTAAAATCATATCTAGAATTTTCAGGTATACGAATGCTGAAAAATATTTCTGTGATGTGGCTGCTAAAAATCGAGGTGTATTGGAAATGGGATATTTTTTTGTACAAAGGTAATCTGGTCTAAAAATATGTATAGCCACAAAAATATCAGTCCAGTCATTCAAAAGAGAATAAGGATGCGAATATAGCCAAGGGTAAGAATATCCAATCTTTTCCAAGACTCCTTTAACATTATCAGTGCAGAAGTTTTTTGTCCAAGATTTGGATATTCCTTTTTTTGGGAAAGAAGGTTTTTGGCTTTCTACTACTCCTTGATACAAAAAAATGTGGGAATCTTCCAAAGAAAGGAAGCAATAAATTTCAAGAGAAGTAACTCTATACATATTATAAAAATGTGGATAGAATATGTTTCATAGTAGATACAGACATTTTCCTTCCAGCTGATGTAAATTTCACTGTACTCTTCACTTGTGTCTATTGCAAAACTTAAACTACACAGGCCAAGAAGATATATTTTCTAGATTGACATTTGTCAAAAATAGGTTATCTAGTGGAGCAGAAATTGAAAAGACTTTCAAATATCTTGAAAGAGGAGCTTAAACAGTATTTTAAACATCCCCTTCTATCCAGCTTTTTGTGTATGAGTGTTTTCTATTCAGCTATTTGTCTTCCATCTATCACAATGAAATATTTTGTATCTTACATATTCTTTGTTCACAGTAAAATAATTTTGGAGATGAATCTAAAAACCAGCATTTTTGTGATTTTGCTTATTTTATGATATCCCATAATCTGAATGAAACAAAATAAATGTTAAATCAAACACACATTCTAAGTAACCCACACATCACTTTTCTGTAAGAAAAATATAAATTTCTAGTATTTTGGCAACCAATTCTGATTCGCAATCGGAAATGATATTCAACTAAAAATGTTGCTTTTCTTATTTTCTAGGCTATTGAAATCTTTGCTGTCCAAGTTCAAGGTTTAATACTCTAGTTTGTAAATATTAGTGAACAGAGCATTCACTTCAAAATGCCAAAACAAAATCAGTCAAGTCATCATAGTAATATCACTTAAACGAAACTTTCGTGGATAAATTAATGCATTTTTGGGATTTTGCTTGTTTCATGATCTACAATCTGAAAAAAAAATCAGTATGAATGTGAAATGGAATCGAATCTTAAGTACCCCCACATCACTTTTCTCTTGGAAAAATATAGAATTATATTGTTTTGGGGACAGATTCTGGTTAACAAGCAGCAAAAATTTATAAATTGTCCTCATTTCAACTTGAAATTTGCCACTCTTACACTTATTTTGAATTTGATTCATTTCAAATTATGAAAAATGTCTATGATCATATTATACAATTTTACAGTATGAAGTCAATATCTTAACCATCCGTTTCATTGGTCTGTTGCTAACTCTCCCTTATTTAAAACTGATTGAGTTGCCTGGTTTTTTCCAAAAGAGTGGATATTATTCGTGTGATTTGTATCTGAAAGAAGCATTTATCGATTACCTACTCTAAGACACTTCAGATATTGAAAAGTCACCCTTGTTCGTTTCACAAATGGTAAATGATTTTTTATTCAGCAGTTATAGAAATTTTGAATTATTATTTTCATGAGTTGACGGTTTACTAATTGAATTGGTTTGCTGATACTTATGAACAGATAAGGTTACGGTTTTATATAATTGACTCTCTGCGGTGAAAGCTGCAGATGAAGACAGAAAGTGACTCATGCAGCTGTCAATATCGAAACTTGGCTTTGCAACAAATCGTCATAGATGAAGTGTTAAAATATGTTTATCATGTTTAGTGTCTGAACAGTAAAAGTGTGTAAATGTGATACTAATAATGATAGTAATAAAACTGTCTTTATTTCCAACAGGTTCACATCCAATCACAGGACATACAGAATTATGTTTTCTAAAAGATGTTAAATACTGAATCACTTATGCTAAAGTCAATCGATAAATAATTGAATTGAAAAAAACTTGGGTTCTGTAGCATATAAAAATACTATGCTTACATTACTTGAATTTTTGGGAGAAATACCGTGTTCCTTCTATAACGTTCAATTAAACTTTCTAGTGAGTCATGGTGAATGTCATAATTCGAATTCATTCCGTTCACTAAACTACACGTATTGAATAATGAAGATCTAATAAGTAAATTACTTCTTGGTATGAGGTAAAAAATATGACTTCTCTTCGTGACTGTTACCTCTAAACAGGTACTGTTTAGAGGTAACATTCTATTTTATTGTTCAAAAGTTCATAAAGAAATGTTGTAGCCAACAAGTTTTGACATGACTTATGAATTATATGAATACATTTCAAGAAGTATCCTGGACTAGATACTTGATAAAAATCCATCATAATGAACTATTTGCTATTTTTCATTAAAGAGGTTAGAAAACGGCAACACGGTTTAAGTGTACAATAGATTAGTATTAAACACAGGTCTGAAGAAATGATTGTATAGTAAAACACGTGTTGGGGTTATATAGACTGTTTAGTGAAAATCTCTCAATAAAGTATATCAAATACTGATTTCATTCTGGCTTCAAGTAGAACGGCCTGTAATTTTTTTATTACTTGGCAACAAAGTACACTCAATCCAGTCAAATATTTTTACAGCGGATCATGTTTTTTAACCACAAAGCTACTACTAACCTATTATTACATTACATATTTCATTAAGCACATTCGATGATGTTCTCAAAGATATTTGCGATGACATTGGTCTATACTTTATGAAAATGTCATATGGCTGGAAAGTCAACTAAAAATATTTTACAAACCAAACAGAAAAAAAATTAAGAAGTTACGATGATTGATCAGTAAAATGCGTTTGCCAAAACTAAATTCATTGGTGGTAGGAATTAATATAAATAAAACTTGCTACGTGCACTAAATTACACTCTCAAAGAGATCATTTAATTCAACCGAAAGAAACGAAAATCAAACCCACCGCCGGTGGAATAACATCGTAGACTCAAACCATGAATGTATTGTTGTGAGGGTAACCCAAGCAGTTGCCTTCTAACCTTCGATGTCTACCGCAATCGTAGACGAAACGCCAGGCATAAAAACCTCCAAATCAAGGTCAATTAACACGGAAAATAGCTTTGACACAGTCACATCCGGCGGTAAGAGTTTACACTCTTTTACTAATATGCATGTAATTGATTTTTTTATAGCAATTACATTCGAAATGTCTACTGAATTGAATTTTAAATGTACTGGATTTTGCATGACTTGTTAGTATTGTTCAGAAATGGTTGAAATTTCCTCCAAACAAAAATGGAATGTGATAAATATCCGACTAGATTTGCTCATGTGATTTTATTGAAAAGTTTGTAGGTTTCGTAAACCTATAAAAAAGGAAATCTTAGATGTTTGTCTATGTATTTATGTTATTTAAACTTTGGCTAGGTTGAAAACAGCCAGGAAGGTGTTACTGTTGCTGTGAATGGTTTTTCATACTTACATATCTCTCCAGGGTTCAATTTTGTAAATAATGATGTGCCAATCTTTATGCATTTGTTCTATTATTATTATGTATTTGGAAATCGATTGGTTAGTTTGTATGCTATTTTTCGTCCCGCTGGGTTTCGAAGTGGAACCTATTTTGAATGTTCTGAAAAATATTTTTTCAAAAATGAGACATTCAATTTGTGATTTTGTTTATTTTTTTGTTAAATTCTATTTTGGTTTTATAGAATTTATTTTTTGTTATTTGTTGACCAAATTTACGTTTCTGTGATGTTTAGGTTTAATGTTGGCTCCGTGTTGAAACCGAGTGGGATGAAAACTTTTTTAAATAATTTAGTTTGATCTGAAAGGCACGGTTACATTCGGCAACCGTTAGCATACATTTTGACTGTATATTTAGTGCTGTGACTTTTCAAAAAAAAAATTGTCTGATTAGGTTAAAATTATTTATTTGTTTAATTTTTGTGATACGGTCGAACCAAAGACATTTCATTGTGAAAAAAATTCTTTCTAAAAGATTCGAAAATATTTTTTTAAACGTGCCATTTTGAATTTGAATGATCATTGACCTAAAGCGTCAGGTTGTTGATGGAGATAGATACCTACTTAGTTATTTCGCATGATCCTGTACTGGGATATAGAAAGAATATACTTAGTTGAATTCTTGGTTTAAATACAACTTTCAATCAAGTGAAAGGTAACTAGGTAGGGTAGTTTGTCGCCATTGTAAATATTTTTGTTATATACATGTAGTAAATAGGTGTAAGTTTTAATCAAGATTATTTGTTAGAAAAACAAAATTGCATATCTATATTCATGCCAACAAAATCATTTGGGTAATTTACGAGAAAAATTATATATATTGAAAAAATTGAACAGTATTACAATTTGTACCTAAAGGTAGCAAGTTTAGATATTTTATAAAAAAAATATATACATATATTGAAATTTTATCTTTTTAAACAAGCTCGATATTTGGTCCGGAAACTCATCAGTAGATTTTGTTACCTGTCGACAATTGGCGTGAACTAGAATATAGTGTATGTGGTGTTAAAATATAAAAGTTTCAATTTTTCATTACCTCTTTACCCTCAAATTTTGTCACAGTTGATATCTTCCCTAAAAAGGCAAAGCTTTATATAGAGCTAAATATATTTTTTAATCAGAACACCATATAATCATGTAAAAAAACCCTTGAAAGACTATAAAAATATAAACATTCATGTCTGCATATGTAAATCAATCCAAAATATTCGAAGGCAATCAATCTAATAAACCAACCTGTCTTCTACTGCCAGTAGTATTGCCAAATTTTCCCAGATTACCATATATTTTGTACTTCCATATTATGTATAAACTAGCATTTACAGTGTCGAGTTAAACAGGGCCTAGAATTGATCCTCAGGGAACTTATTTTAATATACATCACTATCAATTCTTTGGTCTTAGAAACAACTGAGCATAACTTGAGTTGAGTTATTGGAAAACGACGCCGACGGATGGAAATTTGAGGTTAGATTGGTTAGGTAAAAGAAATGGTTAGTAATATGTCTTGCACACTGCCCCACGATTGAAATTTGGTTGATGTTCCGCTCCCATTGATGAAGGTGAATACATAATAGACGACCGTTTTGCAAACGACTGGGAGAAAATAAGATAATATGTGTTGCAAAGCGTTGTTTAGGTTGTTAACCACCTTAAGCAACAAGATGCCTTTAACCAGTACAACACATACTGTTTATTACAAGAAAATTACTGTATTACCTCAATACTCAGACAAAAATTCCACAGATGTACTTATATTGTATGGTATTTAGAATATAAGGAGAACATTTGAGACACTTAGCTTTAGATCATATGCTTATATCTTGTTTTTTCGTATGCAGGATCGACTGTTTTTGTTTTCTCAACTGAACAAATTTGTGCTTAAAACATCCAGTAAAACCTACTATGTATATCTCGCTAATTGAAAGTAGAAAGCCATCATTCTCGCTAATTTTACCGAATATAATTCGCCAACCCAATGATCACCGACCAAATAATACGATGTTTTTTTTATAATAACACAAGCATATCTTCAGTATGGATGTTTTTGTGATACATAGGAGAACCATACTATAAAATGATTTTGGGACTGGGCATTTTTTTTATTCAAATGGGAGTATTTCTTACTGATGTGGTTTCGGATTTTTAGGCCGTTTCGCCTATAAGAGCGGCTATTATCTTCAGAAGTTTATCGCCTCCAAGTTAAAGGTACACTGGTATACTTGGAAGCCACACCGCTGGCAAAACATCAGGGAGAAATTTCAACAGTCGACGGCTAAAAACCCGAAACCACAGTTTCAAAATATTGTCGCAAAAACCTAAATTTCAGCTTTCGTACGATTAATTCAGTAACTGGGTAAAAATAAGTCATTTTTCACAGCTTGAGAAAACTGAAAAGCATCACAGATTTCTGATTATGAAAAAATGAGTGTAAATTTTTTCGTTTTTATATGCAATTGGTTATATGGGTACTTTTCGTTTTTTTTGTAAATAAAATATTTTATTTTGCTTGAGGGATTTTTTTTTATTTCAGCTGCTACAATCCATACAAAATGCTTCCATTTATTTTTAGGAATTTATTTTTTGTTTAAATTTTATTATTAAGGATAAGTTTTGTTATTTAAAACTTATGAATATATGATATGATTGTTGGTGTAATAAAAACATTAAACAGAAATATGTCTGTCTTTTTTTCTCAAAATTCCAAGGTTATTCAGTTATATACCTGAAAACTGTAAATCTGAATGTGTACATTCTAGGATGCTACTTCAATAATGTATTTACCAATTTTTTGGAAATATTTTTCATTTTTCAGCTAATTTATTCTCGAAATATCATTCTTCAAAAATTGTGAGGTGTTAACGCATGGTTATTGAAAGATAACTGTGGGATTAAAAAATACTACTGACGAATTCTTTGAAAAAAAATATGATTTAATGACAAATTCTAGTCCTAATTATTGATATAAAAATGTAATAACGTAATAGATATTTTGAAAACAAAGTGTCCAGATAATGTGGCAAACCTAACCTAACAATTCAATTTTCAAATCCAAAACACTTGATCTTCAAGAGCCATAAAAGATTAACTAAGGTAAGTGTGCAAAAAACTGATCATGTCTTTTTAGTTGTTGCATGGCAAATATACAATATTTCTCAGTAAGTTGGAGCCATATGGAAAACTTGATTATCAATTTTGGGGAAATGTTATTTTACATATTGTTACTGGAAAAAGTTTTCACAATTAAAAATAACGTTCGAATGTTAATAGCATTTATTCACAATAGAAAATCAGGATTACTTATTTTTTACCATTATTTCTACTTTAAAAATTAATTTTCATCTTGTTAGTTTCAATAACGAACACATTCCTTGGGATTTTGAAAAATATAAAAACCTTTCAATTTCTCAATGTAACTGATTTACATGTAGAATAATTGCAGTTAGTTGTTACTGTAGAAATTATAAAATAAATAACCTGTCATGATTCCTGAAGACATACAATGACAATAACAATAACTTCAAATATGAATATGTGTGATTGATGACTTGTTTACTTTATGGTAATTCATTATCACTTAAATGAAATGAATAAAAACACTTTTGTCTAAATACCACTGGAAAATTTTATTTATACGACCGGTTTCGGGTTTG
>WOGL01000087.1:0-20165 GCA_015342145.1 Leptinotarsa rubiginosa | reverse complement strand
ATGAATTATTTATGCAAATCTAAATTAGCAGAGAATCGATTTATATGCTGATGATACAAGCCTTCTGGCAGGGGGAGAAACATATCTGGAGATGATGGTAAACTGTTGTAACGTTTTTCAGAAAACAAAAAAGTAGTTGAAAACAAATAAGTTAGTATTGAACGAGTCGAAAACTAAAGTGATGCTATCTGCAAACTATTTAACAGCAGAGGAAAAACCAAATGATATATCATTTTTCAATAATTCTTTCCAGTTATCGCATGACACCAAGTTTTTGGGTGTTTACATTGATGAATGGCTGAACTGGTCACAACATACAGAGGAAATATCTTTGAAGCTTGGAAAAGTGTCCTATGGACTGAGAATATTCTGTAATAATCTAGAAAAGCAAGCAGCTTCATCTCTTTACTTTGCAAATGTTGAATCAGTCATGAGATACGGAATAATTTTTTGGGAATCCAATAAGAATACAAATAGAATATTGGTTATACAACAAAGAGTAATGAGAATAATAATCAATTACAAACATTATGAGGACTCTTGTCGAACAGTTTTTAAGAATAATAACATCATGACTGTACATGCTCTGTTGTATATTTTTGAATGTTTGATGTATTTGTTTAAAAATAAAGAACTTTTTAATCTAAATGTTACAGAACACGAATATAACACTAGGAGGCATGACCTCATTTATCCATATCATACATTGAGGCTTACTGAAAAATCTTCCTATTATAGGGCAATGAAATTTTACAACAAGTTACCAGTACTTGTTAGACATTCTGCTAGTAGCAATCAATTTAAAAAAAACATCAAAAAGATACTTGTAGATCTAGAACCCTATTGTGTTGAGGATTTTTTAAAACATCAGTTTTGAAATATAATTGTGTGTGACGTCATTTTATTACACGTAATTATTTTTTAAAACAAATAATTGTGGCATTTTCTCAAATAAATATTATTATTATTATTAAACTAATACACAAAATTAGATATTTCGCACTAGTGCGAAATATTTTCTTTTCTGCGAAATGAATATTGCGCACAGTCTCCTCGCTCTGCGATTACCTAATATAGTTAACAATAATCTGATTTTTACTCATAGGTATCTGTGACAATGACATATTTACAAAGTTTGATAAAAGAAAATAATAGTATTCCATTAGTACTGAACAATTGTTCAAAAATTACCATCAATAATTATTTTTCTAATATTTCATAAATACAGACCAAAATGTACCCAAATATTTTTGGTAAATGTTCAATAAAATTTGTTCTCTTTGTGTGATACATCTTTCTTACATGATTCTTCAGGCAATTGAATTGGTTTCCTGTAAAAATGATTTGAAAGTAGTTATAATACAATCATGCGAAGTTAAAATACAACATATTTATATTTTTCATGTAGGTTATCGGAAAAGTATAGTGTACAACTCGTACGGAAACTGGACATTTCATACTCGTTTGACAAGATGGTGGACCACTCGCCTACGGCTCATGGTTCATAATCTTGCCAAACTCGTATGAAATATCCTATTTTCCGCACTAATTGCACAATATACTATTTTCAATATACTATTAAAATTTTACATTATGCGGATCATTAGCGGTATTTCCAATTTGAGGTTGAAATTTATAATTACGATGTGAAATTTACTTACTGTGAAAAATAAAATGCCTACACTTTATTAGTAGTGAAAACAACTATTGATAGTGTATAAAAGAAATGAAACCGTAGAAACTTTTTAAAAAAATTGTAAACTGTCAAACGGACTGAAAAATAGAAAAAAAAAGACTAATATTTGTTCAGATATCTTTCTTCGATGTACTGAATGCAAGTTGTTGTCTAAATGCAAGTTAGGTAGGTATAGGTATGATTTATCGCGTATTTTGTTGACACACGTGCATTCTATAATCGTCCCAACTGTATTTATGAAAAATCTAAACTAATTCTAAAATATTAAACGAATATTTCATATGTTCTTTCAAATTCAACATGTATTCCAAACAAACGGATAATGAGTAAAAGTTTTCATTTTAGCACCAGTCGAAAAAAAAATCGACCTTAAACATTTAAAACAACCTGAAAATTCTTGAAATGCACTTCAAACCCAAGTTTTGATCCATAAGTTTGAAGACATACTTAATGTACCGTTATAGTTTCAATGCCAGAATGAATGTATGGATGTTTTGAAAAAATGGAGCACCACAATGTAGAGCCATAACAAACATTTCTGATGTCAGGTGTCATGGCACTCTGAATTCAAAATGATATTTTCAGTTGAAATTTCATATGATAGTTCTGGTAGCGTACCTCCGCACCAAGACGAGGATTCAACCTATTCATATATCGTAACGCTATCTTTATTAGAATTCTCTCTCCTGATCTCCAAAATGGAATATCCGAAGAAGGAACTGGAAGAGAAGAGAACAAGTTCCCCGGCAAGGCTATTGATTGCCATATGCGCACTAAGCCTGCACAGCAGTGTTGCCAGCACTTATAAGTTATGATGTTTTCCTGGAAATGTCAACCATTTTTTGAAAAGGTATTCGAAGACATTATTCTAATGTTAAAAATACATAATTTGAAGCTAATTTTATTCTACTAGTCCTATGTATTGCATTGGAAAGATGTGTTTGTCAGTTTAGTACGAAATGTTTTTTATAATCAGTAGGTATCAATCAAGTACAAAATTATAGAAAGTATTTCTTTACGAAGGCTATTGTTTTGAAGAATTTTCTTGCTTTTCATATGTATTTTGATATAGGTATATACGATATTTTCCAAAAAAAAAAACAATTCAATAGTTGTCAATTGAAAACCGTATGGAAATAAGTATTTTGTTTCGTTATTGAATTAATCATCTTCATTTTTTAACAAATGCACAAAACAATTGTATGACGGAACTGGTCGATGCTTGATGAAAATAACACTTCATTGTGACATAAAACCGCGAAAAGTGTTTCACTGTGCAGAAGCTTCTTCACACGTGTTCAATATTAACTGATACGTTTAGGATACTTATAACTATTATACTAACTGTTACGGTTAGTATTGAACTATTATACTAACTGGCACATTCAGTTCTGAACACGCCTCATGTGAAATATGTGTCACGATTCAACTGTTGAGTAAAAATTTGAAATTATTGCAAGAACTGCGCAACATTTTTTGTTGAAATATACCCTGTCTCGATCGTTCTAAATCAGTGTTTCTCAAAGTGTGAGATTTAGTCATGATGATAATAAATTGGTTAGTGAAACGCGCCGAGAGACAGTATTTTTGCTCTGATGAGTGAAGAAAGTTTCAATATATTCATTTTAATTCAGATGTTTCAAATTGTAGTTCATTCGACAGTTATTTTCAATACAAGATCATTCACTTGAAGTATTTCTACTTGTTATAAACTATTAATCACGGTCAATGAAACAAAAAAATAAAAAGTGATGAAAAACTGTTTTAATAAAGTTAATAATGAAAATATTTTTATTGCTTTATGTCGATCACTTTATATCGATTACAAACGTATCGTTCCTATAATAATTAAATTTTGTTTATCTCATAAATATTTTTCTCGATTTTTGCTTGATGAATAGTGAAAAAATTTAAAAGCAAAATTGTCTACAAGCTTCAAGTAGAAAAAATTACTTTAACCGAAATACTGGCCGAATATAAGTTTCCATTACACTTATAAATGGAACTATGTTCGAATAAGAATTTTATTAAATGATCATGTATTTCAAAATTTTTCAAAAATGAATTATTAGGGGGTTCAGTCAAATTACTCTTGCTTGCATTTCAAATTGATAGCGTTTACCGTTATCAAGAAACGCACATACCTCGTGTAACGTCACGAGGTATGTGCGATTGTCGATAGAGCGTCTGAACCGCATTTGAGCTGTTATAATGCGAAGCATTTCATATTTGAGATTTGAATGAAGATGTGCTCAATCCAGGAAAGTTACTCAAGTAATATGCCACAGGTGGACTTATTCATGATCACGAAATATTTTAATAAGAATAAGGACTTCATTACTAGTGAAATGAGATGAGATGAGTTTAACATATATTATGAATATAAATATGGAGTAATATATGTATTTTTGAATTGAAGTTCTAGGTTTGACGCTTTTTTTGATACCTTTCTGAAAATAGACTATGGTTGGCACATCACCTGGTTTTACTATTATAACCTGTTTTTCAGATCTTTCAGGTACATAAATGTTAAAATATCTAAAATAAAAGGATATTTCTTTTCTGAAACTCACAAGAATACCTGTGATGCTTCTGATAATTTGAGTGACGTTCTTGATTATAGTTAGGTAGTACTCTTACTTCACTTTCAAAAAGCTTCAACTCACTTCGGATGGAAAACCTATGTATCCGATCATTCTAAAACAATACTAGATCTGATTTGAACAAGCAATATATTTTATCAGTACGTGAAGATACTCCATGATGTCGAAGAAGTTTCAACGATTACAATGTCATGAGTAGTTGGTTTAAGCCGATATTGGATCCTTCCACACCACTTTTAACCTTGACATGACCTTTACATACGTAGCAGGACGTAGCCAGGGTGAATTTTGAGGTAGTTTTGAGTTTGACCTCGAACGACCTTGACCTACGTCATATGTACAGACAAGGTGACTTTGGTGTAGTGTTTGATCTTGAATGACCTTGATTTACGCCCCATATTTTCGATACGGTGACACCCACCGTTACGCGGCTATCTTGAAGTTTTGAACCTACACCAAACAACGTAACCAAGATGACTTTGAGGAAGTGTTTGTGTTTGACCTTGAACAACCTTGACCTACGGCACACAACGTGGACGAAGTGACTTTGGAGTGGTGTTTTAGGTTTGATCTTGCACGACCTTGATTCACACGCCATGTCACGTAACTTCTTGAAGTTTTGAGGAAACGACCTTGAATATGTTATTGATTGACCATGAACACCTAACCTGTGTTAAGAAAGCATCCCTCTGTCCTGTAACCAAGTTCTATAAATGTTCGAAAGGTCACTATTTCACATCAGTTGAATAACCCAACGTATTCGAATTGATCAGTAAAAGTAGTGTTGCAAAGTGACAGAGTACTACGTCAGGAGTATACTCAGCAATCCAGGTGAACATTTTGAATATTTTCATGCCATAATTTCATCATAATCGTAATGGATCATTTGAAATTTAATATTGAAAAGATCAATTCTACAATAATTCAAAAAACTGAAGCTATGGAGCTTAGACATACAATATATTTGACTATCGCTGAAGAAAAGTAATACTTCTTTCAAATAATGGCTTTCAGATCATGTCACAGAAGGAATGATTCGTGAAGCGAATTCATCCAAAGCCAAATTCATTTTCACACATATAGGTCAAAGTTCTCAGGATTATCCCGGTGCCAAAACCCGCTCACTGGTCAAATTCGATTTTTAGTCTGAATACATTTTCAATCTCTTCGTAAATAGCAGAAATATAGTATATTAATGTGAAATATGAATTAGCTCTCTAGCTTCAAACATGGTCAAATTTCAAGTGAGTGCTTTTTTTGCAACATAAATTTCAAACTAATGAATGCAATTTGTGTATCTTCAGAGCTCTTTCTGTAACAAACATGTGGATGCAATATTTAGGCGAAGAGTGGACAGAAACAGTAGATTTGGATTCTGTTATGAGAAGGTTGGCTTGGGAATTAGCCGACCTGAGTTTTGATGCTCTACATTCATCAAATTATGATTTCAGTGTATGTTATGATGCTGAAGAGGTGCGAAACCTTTTGGAGCTCAGTGAGAAGTATGAGCTTGGTGTGGCACTGTGTCATGAATATGCTAATGGAAATAATGATTTGTATGAGTTGTGCAACATGATCGCAGCAGATTTGGGGGCCCCCCTTTCTGACATATACACCTACGTACCGCATAATATCAGAGAGAAATATGAACCATGAGGTTATGACTCGCAGAAGACAGTTGAGGAGGTGGGAGAGCGATAGAGTGTAGCTCCGAATAAAAGCGTTAGGATTATTTGACATATGTTTTATATATTATAAATATATTGAGTGTTTTATTCAATAATGTCGAATATTTTATAATGATTTTCATTTCAATATTAAGATGTTATAGACTGAATTGTAATTAAGGGACAAAAGAGTATCGTGGAGGAATCGACAGTGGAGATCTTCATAGCATCGAGTTGGTGGGAGCAGTCGATGATGAATGGTGGGTTATTGCGAAAACTGCCAATATCCATCATTCGTCCACTCATAGCTCTATCGTAGTAGCTACATTGGAAATTCTCATATGGATAGTAGGCTAACTTCTTGTAAAAATCCAGATTCCAACGCTCATATGGGTATACTTCAGAGTTGAAAGATAGACAAATATTATTAATACTTGCATGTATGAATTTTGTCACATACTTTGCTATACTCCAAAAAGATCCCACATACTATAAGCCACCTTCACTTTAGCATTATTACTACTTTTATTGATGTGGTTTAAGAGTTTCAGCTCTTAGCGGTTTTCCGGCACAAATGTCTGATTCTTCATTATATTTTACTGACAACCAATTCTGTATCGACTTCTCCAATGAATTAATTTTTGATTTGATGTGCTATAATCAAAATGAGTTCTTGTTTTACATTCAATATTGTTTTGCTGTAATCTTCATCAAAAGCCATGAGATACTTCAAAGATAGTTGATGCTGAATACATGGCTGACGGAAACCAATATATCTTGTCCATTCACGTCAAGGCCTCAAGTTGAGGCCCTCAGCCTATCGGTAGTAATGAATTTGCGTGCGTTCGTCCAAATGATACCATAGTTATCATTGTGGTGGTTAAGCCAGGCTTTCGAGCAACAGCCATTTGCTCTCTACCCATTTAATAGCGGATTCAATCGAATAGAAAGGCAAGACCGGTAAAACTGCTTGGCGACATCAGATGGCGTGAACTTTCCCTCGATATAAATGTAACTGTCTGCAATATCGAGTATAAGAACTTGAAAGTTGATAAGGATTCTGATTTCGTCCATGTATGCTCATGAAGGCTAATGAGGAAATGGTCGAACATGGGCTCGTCGAATACCATCTATTTATCACTTGCGGCGATGGCAGCCATATTACATCTCTTGTTTATATCGCAGCTTCAAACCAATGGATTTGAGGAAATTTAGGGCTTATTCTAGATTTCGATTGTTTAGCGGACACTCGTGAAATGAATCAACTTTTAAACTTTCTTTTTTTTTTGTTTGCGTATGATCATAGTCTCCACCAAACGATAATCTTAATATGCCTTTCAAAGGTGTTTTCTAGAGTGCGTTTGTTGCTTTATTTTCGCTGTTGAGGTGAGTTGGATAGCGCCAAGTTTCTTATAAAAATTGTCATTCACTAGCCGGATTCATAGTATCGAATATTTCTGTAGATATTTTTCACTGTCGTAGGTATAGTAAAAAATTCAGCTGTAATAATAACATGCGTCATCATTTCTCCAGCCAAACGGACCAAAGTTACAATTCACCCATCAACTTCGGATCAGGAATTGACGACTCAATTTATTGAATTCACATCTCAAAACAATTTTCAAAAACAAACTGACATATGAAATTGGTGGCCTCTTATATTATACACGGCGGAAGCTCGAACGCCATGTCAATATTATAAACATCGCCAACGAATCTGGTGATAGTCATTATTGCTGAATAAGAGATCTATCAGATCAGTTTCATCAAAAATGTCATTTCATGGGCGGAATTATTGCGAATAACAATTGAATGATTACAATGAGTCAGTCGTTTCTGGAACTTCGAGATACTATTTTCACCTTTGCAGTCAATATATATAATACTGAAGATATTTGCCGTCATGGCTGAATGTTCAGTTCCATTCTACCACGGTCTACCAGACAGGATTTTGTTGTTCTTCAATCATAAATCCGGCCATGAAAACCTATGTTATTAAACAGATTGCATTTTTTTACCTCCAATCTATACTGGAATTCGAAAATTTTGAAAGACCGTGTAATGTTCCCTTCATAGTATATATCGATTTCGAATCTATTCTGAACGATCCAGATACTATAAGCTCTCTAAACAAAAGAAAGAAGTTCGACGATCATTCAATCGAGAGTCAGGTAACTGGGAGCTTTATACAACTACCCTTCGGAATCCCCGAAAGATTCAATTAAATTAAAATGAATATCTGAAAATAATAAAAAAATCCTGAAATAAAATACAAGCAACAATTGAAAATTGAACAATAAAAAGAACTTGTGATGCACTGTTCGGAACCTTTGGTGTAATAATGAGGAAGATTAAAAGTTTAATCTTTCTCTTGAAGATGTTCACTTGGTGATCGAAACACGTGTCGAGGTGTTGACATAACAGTTTGATGTTGGGATAAAACTCCAGTGATTTTTATTTCTTTTTTATTGTTCAATTTCCAATTGTTGCCTGTATTTTATTTTGTTGTAATTTTGTTGTTATTTTCAGCTATCCATTTTGATTTTATTGATTCTTTCATGGATTTCAAATCATTTTATGTCATATTAGACAATGGAAGTCATGGAACTGATGAAAAACATTATTGCATTTCGAAAGAATTCAATCATAAGAGTTAGTATATAACATACCGGGGCAGTTGTTGAGCAGAACCAGGAGGAAAATAATGGAATATTTCTCACCAGTTCAAAATTCAACCTTTATAAACATCAAACCTAGTTATTGGAAGACTCTCGATAAATCCCTTATACTATTGATGCAGCAAGCGATGAACTGTTCTTTCGGATAATGCAGTATTTCCGAAGTCAAGAATAAAATTTTCAATCATTCTCTCAAAACTGAAAAAAAATCCAGCGGAGAATATTGACCTCCATCAATTCTATGTTGACAAATGATAGACCAATAGAGAAACAAGGACTTTGGCACGATAAATATACCTAGTATGTCTATTATGAATTTATGCGTATGGGATCAAGGGATACAAGAATGTTTTTGTTACGAAGGAGCTGGACAAATTTCAAGTGTTCAGCAAAGAACTCAACATATCACAAATATGAACTTATCCCCTGAATGTTCCACTAAACAGTTTGGGAGAAGTGCCCATAACCCTTCTCATAGATTCGGATTATGTAGTTTTAGCAAAAGAAGACATACTTACCTGACAGTGGAATCGCATAAAATAAATATAATGAGAGTATTATAAACATCATTGATTAATGTACTTTCAGTCCGTAATTCAATGAATAAATATAGCTGAGGAGACCTAATAATACCTCTCGATGTTTGAAGGCTAGAATAATCATTCAAATGATAACTTTTGAGCATCCCATTTTTAATTTCTGAACCACTCCCCCTCAACTCCCTTCACTTTACCTAATACAGAAGCAGAATTTTAAGTTTGATAATTCAATCTCACAGAATATGGCGCTAAACGCACTCTAGTAGTCACTTTGTCAAAGATTAGGTGATAGAGGCCGTTGAAGGTCGAGTCGCGCAAAGATGCATTAGAATTATCGCAAGATGTTGAAGTTTATTCGTAGTTTATTCGAATTCAAAATCAAAAGACATCTTCAAAGTCACACTGCTGATGGTAATTCAAGGGCACATCCAATCATCCCGGGCCGGTGACGACAAAATCGTTCCAAGGTCAGAGTAGGAAGAAATCCACAAAGTCACCTTGCCAATGACGAACATGATTGTACAAGGTTGAAGCCAAAGTATTTCTGGGTCGGGTGACGAAAGATCAAAGTCGAAAGTCATCTTGAAAGTTAGCTTCCGATGTAGATCAAACCTTATTGAAGTCACCTTGCATGGGAAACATATTTGCTCAATAACCTTAAGTGATCAATATATCAATATTAATAAAAATTAGACTAAAACGCTAATACGCTAGTTGTTATTTGATTAGAATTAGAAATAGCTGTGTTAGATACAGAGCATGATATATTGTAGTATAAAAAGTGCAGAGGACTCCCTACACCGTAAAACTTCTAAGAGCAATAATAGTTAGGTCGCTCTATACACTTAATGGAATTGCTTGCTTAATATATATTAACAGGTACTACTTTTAAAAATATTTATATTACTAGACATTTTAATAGAATTTCGTAGGTTGTTATAGGTTAAAAATCCTGCATCGAAAATACTTTTTCCTACTCCCTCCATTTTGAACTAATCATTACGCGTTTGAGAGCAGGTAGGTAATGGCTTATTTAGAATACGCGTGTATTCTAAATCAATGGCGGCCACTTCCGCAATAAATTTAAAAAAATGATGAGATATGTAACATTTACTCTGATAAGTATGATCTCATGAATACATTCAATTATCCAAAAGCCAAAATCAAAGAAATTTCTCTCCAAATTATCTGTAAAATCATATTTTCAGTGAATTTATTGTTCAAGAGTTTTTGGGTTGGTAATGAATCTAGTTATATCCGTGAATCAACAACCATTTGTATTTCATCAGTTCGGACTTCCATTGTCTAATATAATATAAATTGATTTGAAATCCCTGAAAAATAAAAATATTAACCGAAAATAACAATTTTATTAAACAAAAAACTGAAAGTACAAGGAAATAACATACAAGCTACAACCAAAAAATAAAAATTGAAATATTAATAAAAGCTGAAAGTTGAAAAATATTATTAACAAAAAATTAAAAACGAAAATTAAAAAATTCCAAACCAAGTTACGTCACGACGTTTCGATTGTTAGTATCCACAATCGTTATCACCCAAAGACGAAACACACCACGAAACATTGTCAACCACCTTCAAACCAACAACCATTTATTTTAATTATGAGCTGTCATTCCGTATCTCGTAAAAATTCAAAATGAGTGATAACGATCAAGAAATTTGTGCTCCCGCACCAGATATTACCGAGCAAGCAAATATTGCTGCCAGCAAAATCAAGAGAAAAATACGAATATAATTTCGAAAATTTTATGAGTTAGAGAGCCAAACAAAAGGATTTGAAAATATTTTAC
Source organism: Leptinotarsa rubiginosa (assembly GCA_015342145.1). Taxonomy (NCBI): domain Eukaryota; kingdom Metazoa; phylum Arthropoda; class Insecta; order Coleoptera; family Chrysomelidae; genus Leptinotarsa; species Leptinotarsa rubiginosa. The sequence goes on along the minus strand of WOGL01000087.1, from coordinate 9,168 downwards.
GAAATACCTGTTCGCACTTGTATTTGACATTATTATATTATTTGAAACTCTTCAAATTTATTTATTCACTCACGAAGTGAATATGAATTATGTTTACTACTCATATCACAATCAGACATCACATTGGTAATTGCCAGAGTAGCTCAGCGGTAACACGTACAGTTAAGACTGACTGACTGAATGAGTTTATTATCCAAAGCCATAATCTCAAACAAATATATTGTACCATTCTTTTCTACGGTCAATTGTAGAAAAAGTATAGTACGCACCGCGAGGATAAAGCCAATTACGTCCACTCGCGAATTATCGCACTCGGCTAACGCCTCCTGTTTACAATTTTTCGCTCGTGGATAATTGGCTTCTTATACTACTTGGTATGTAAAATACTATTTTTCGTGCACATCAGGTTAGTTTGACAAACGTTTATGTGGTTTTTTGGCGTGTATTATATGAATGTATTTCATTGCGGAACTGTAGATTTGTAGGCAAATATTCTGGTAGCATATTGTTTGAAGTTTTCATATAAAAATAATCGTACGACACATAATTAAATTTTCAATTGACAGCCGATTTAACTTTATTTGCATTCTGTTCACATTTTCGTAACTGTTGGTATTTAGTAAGAATCTCATACATCTATTCTGTAGAATCTGTAGCTTATGAATATCTGATTCTCTGCACATAAACAGTATAGACAAACATTATTCAAAATGGGGTTTTATTATACTAGTATATATCAATTGTTTAGTATATTGAGCCCAAATCTATATTTGATATGTCATCAATAAAAAATATGAAAAGCATAGCGCCCAATAAACTTCCTTGTAGTACTCCAGTTACAACAGATTTTTTGTGATATTTTATTATTGATTTTAGTTTTTTGATACCTATGTTCTAAATATGACTCAAACCATCTATATGCGGATGCATCTACTCCAAAGTAATATTTAAGTTTTTTCAGTAGGAGTGTTCTATCTATTTTCGAATGCACGACATAAATCTAGGAACACCGCTACAACACATTCACCTTCGTCTATGGCGTATTTAAAGTCATTCGTTTCGAAAGCCTGGTTGGTTTTGGTTAATTAGTTTTTGAGTATCAAAATATGCTCTGAATTGGTTATAGGTTAACAGCTCTAATACTTTTCCCAAACAAAGTAGAGTGTTAATTGGTCTATGTTCCTTAATATTCTTAGTGCTTGTTACCTTTGGTACTGGAATTACAGTTGAAGTTTTTAGATTATCGGGAAATTCTCCGAGTTGTGAGGGGGTGTTAATACAGTGTAGGAGAGGATAACCAATGACATCAAAAGTATTTTTTATCAATTTAAAGTCTGTATCATCCTTGGAAAATTTGTTCTGGGAGGAGGTACCAAAATCAACCTAAACCAACCACTGACAACATCAAATTATAATTTTATCCGATTATTATCGACACATGATTATATTTTTCACTATTTTTTTCATCAATTTCGATGATTCAAAGCATTTCTGAAGTCCAATTATCCTAATTGCAATGAGAAATATAAGAGTGCCGATATATTTGAGTGTATTGGTATGTTTAATGAATACATGTGATATATTCACATTAAAATACTTCTCGCAACAAAAACCGGTACATTTGACGAACTTCTTTCTTCGCATAGTTATTTGCAGGGCTTTGTTGACTTATTGATTTTTTGTAAGAATATACAATTTGTTTGGTGTATTTCGGGTTGAATAACTGTTCCCATGCACTATATAATTATTTGTGACTTTTTTATTCTCCATACTTCCCCAACATGAGCGAGTGACTACAAAAAAAAACAAAATAATTGAATTTTCTCTTTGCACAGACAGCAATGCCTGACACTTATGCTTTGCATTTCGTATATTTGGTGACAGCAAGCCCCCTTTCACAGAGAAATTTGTATTCGCCAATGTCCTTCAAATTACGTGCCGATTTCATTTTTGGAATAAAATGAAAATGAGCCCATTTATCAGTGAATTGTTACTACCTATTATTTTATTCCACCGTTTTTTTAATCAACAAGGGGTATTCTAAATTAACAGTCGAATAGAAATTATTTTTTCTACTTTCGAAATCTATTAAATTCTACATCCTTCACATATTATGTTCTGAAATTCTAATACTTGCTCTGAGGTGAAGTTGTGAACTAACTTCTGCAAAGGAGAAATGTCTATATTAAAAAAATGTTTAAAATATGTTTTTCCGTTAACCAGCTGTCGCACCCTTACGAAAGACAACCCTCAGAAGTCGAAACTTGTGCGAGCTAAGGACTAACGAGGTCTTACGTTTTAACGTGTGATTCCTAACACGAGTTGGACGATAGCAAGTGAAAATCGATCGTTCAGCCTGCAGCTTAAACCATCGACTCACACAGCGGTCGATAGAATGAGTGAACAAAGCACCCATGTCGAACCGACCGGCTACCCATCAATTCAATTTTCCTGGTGGGGTTACAATAGATTATAAAGAGAATTTCAGGAAAAATAAGGTTTGAGGATAATTTTGAAATAAATTGTATTTGCCGAACCCTATGGTCGCTTTTGATATTCCACAATGCATTCATTATGATAATATGAGATATATTAATACACTGCAAATTGTGTGTTCGAATTTGGTTCGAAGGCATAGTCAAATTCAATGGTTTTTAAATAAACTGGCCTTTGGCCCGATACTTGGAGAAAATAAGTAACACTATTTATGATAATAATGTATTTATGAATAAAAGATTCTCAATTAATTGGAAAACAAATTTCAACAATATGTGATATATTTCAATATATATTTTATTATCATTATATATGATATATGGTAGGTATATGGTATACATTATATAATAATATATTGTGAACATTTGTAGTTATTATCAATGGATTGATTTTTCAAAGGGTTTTTTCTTTCATCATTATCTCGATCCTTTTTCAAATTTATTTACATTTTCGAATTTCAGTTGGGGCTGTAGTATAACAGCCATTTTTCGATATGCATTTAGATCTTAAAATTTTATAATTCAATAAATAATCGTCAATTGCCAAAACAAAAGCAATGTTCACTGTGTAATTGTCAACTCAAATAAATAGGACTATGGATTTTTTAATGAGACAATTATATAAATCAAAGATTATATCACTGTCATGTTCTTAGGTCATCCATCTGGATTATGGTGGAATAATTTAATTTTTATCGCGTGAATACATATAATCATTATAAATCATTGATTTGCCCTTTTCAAGACAGCAACATAGATCACTGGATTAAAATCCTTCATTGCAAGTTTACAGAGGCCCATTCTTTGCATTTATTCGCCACATATATATTATGAGAAGATATGCTCGTAGTGTCTAAACTGTCTCTTTTAAGTAGTTTTGAATACTATTAGATTAAATTATTATTTTTTGTAACTTTTCTATTTTCTTTCTACTAGTTTGATACCTCATCTTGAATTTGTGTGTTGGGAATATATTAACTTTCAAGGCAGTAACTAGGTGGTTGTGAGATTTACATCCTCTGCTGGTACCAAAAGCGTGCTAAATTAACCACGAAAAATGTTCCCTATTATAGACTGATGCAAATTATCAAACAATATAAAAAATAAATGGAAGGGATATTTCAGGTCATGCAGAATTGTTGCACTTAAGCTATCTGTAATATTATAGTTTTCCTCAATCCTGAAAAATGTTTAGGCATCCGGTATTAGAAGGCGCAGATTTTTCAATCCCGCTACGGACCACTTTCGAATAGTTAGAAATAGAACGACAGTAATGTTTAAATAACTTTCGAGTTTATTTAACAAACATTGATTTTGAATTAACTTGGTAACATTTAATAAAATATTAAACAACTGTAAAGGTAGAAAGACGAAAAAAGTTTTTATGAACAATTATTTCTCCGCAACACTACTTTCTTCATAATTCCATAATCAGACACATGAAACATTTCTTTTATATGTAATTATATGTTACTATATCATTGATCTGACTTGTTCTATTGAAACTTCAGAAATATGAAAGTTATTTGGAACGGTATAATGCTGTCACGTTTATACAGATGACAACGGTGAGACTGGCGAGTTCACCATTTTTGAAACTAAGAGATGTTTGCGACTTCACCATATTATATAATGCTTTTTCGAAAACTACGAGATATATCCCAATAAGAAAACCCTTCAAATAAAGGAGATTTTTGACTTCTGCGAGAAGCGGGTATATAAAAATTGAAGAAGAGGTGTTTCAATATTTTTAGTAGATACCAATCGAATTGTGAACAAACATATTCAGTCATTATTATTCAGGTTCTGGTGCAGGTGTTTTCAGTCGCAGACCCAGGACAGGGATATTTCACTTTGAAAGTAGAATACAAACTCACCCATGACCTAAGGGCTACCGCATTTGATGAGTTCGGGAGGGAGCAATTCTAATTCTAAACAATTATGACAAGTGTAAGAGAAGAACAAAAATAATGACATTGATCAGATCTATCGAAGTTATGAATTATTCTCAAGAAGAGCTAGCTGACCGAGTCAATAACAAAACATTCATTTTGTGTTTGAGTACTGAACCAAGTCGAAAGTTCTGGGTGGATAAGTGAGGTCACTCGTCCAGAAGGGAGAAAGCACTTATATTCAAAAATAAGCATATCAAAAGGGTTTTTAACAAGTTGAATTTGGACTTCTGGAGTAAAATGAATTTATTGAAAACATTTTTTCCTCCGGACAAAATTTGCTGTCTCTCGAGAGACAGTAATTTTGTTCTAGAGAGGAAAAAGTGTTTTCAATAACCTGAATAGTTTTATTATAAGAAATACACCACAGCTGTGGAATGGAAAAAATGTAATATTTCTGAAATTGAGAATGATTCAGAGTAACGCATCATTTCATTATTCATACACACCAAATTTTCAAATATACGTTGCAGATAACGGAGATGTTTGACCGTACTAGAATTGTTATCGTACTCTATATGCAGAATCGAACATATGCCAATAACAATGCTTCATTTAGAAAAATGAAACTTTCACAAGACGCTTTCAATATCAGAGCTCATTTCATCAATACGTCTTTGTACAGTGTCGTTACTTGAAGGATTTTTTTTGAGTACGTCAAATGAAGATTTGTGCAGAACAGTTTCTGAAACATCGGGTAAAATCAACAGTTCTATGATGGTGTGCGCTTTTTCAGTTTTCAGGTTTTACTATAACTAACGTGATATTATAAGATGCCCGCAAGCCATTATCCTTACTTTGAGATGTTGCAGCGATTATGTTGTGCATAGTTGGTATCTTTTAATTTTTTTTCTTCAATGTTTGAAAATATTTTAAATCTTCACCTATTTTATCAGGATGATACTTTCATATATCGAATAATTAACATTGTACTGTCGACATTTCTTCTTAGATTCAGCCATGTTTCGTATCAGTTACCTACCACTAAAAAAGTTTGTTTTAGTAATTATAAGACGATTTTCACATGATAGGGCTATTTTAACAGAAGGATTAATTGAGTATTGCAATGGAAAACCTAAAATCTCGGCTGAGACCCGCATAGAGATTTTCACAAAACTGTTGAACCTATTTTATTGTAATTTAAAACATTTCATAATCGATTATATTTTGACAATTTTCTGTAAATTCGAGAGAATGGTGAATGAAGACATGTACGATTCATGAAAATATTTTCAATCATTCAGCATTAGCATCTACAAGGGCACCAAATTATGTACAGGTCAATAATATATCTCTCCCTTATTGTGGAATGAGATCTATAAACGGTGTTCGTACAAGTACAGGTAGAAAAAAGGGTCAGACAGAAAATAACAATATGACAATAAAATACTAGGAATTTAGCAATTATAAATATTATATTAGAGGAGAATGTAATACAAATCATGAAATTATGAAACAACAAATATTAATGGGTGCTCCGGAATTGATGAATTGAACTTCATGCAAAGTAATTATTCTTGAGATGCATATGAAAACATCAACATAGCTTGTAGTTATAGTCATCGTAGGTAAAGATTAGGTATCAGTCAGGTAATAAATAACAATAGAGCAATGACAAAATACTAGGAATTGATTGATTGCCCTCATTATGCAAGGTGGTGATTCATGTGGATGTATATGAAAATATTAACATAGCTTGTAAGGAGTAGTCTTATTCAAAGTCACCCTAATGATGCTAACTTGTTTATCGAAACGCGAAGTCGAAAGAGAGAGAGAGAACAGTTTTGTTGTATTGGGAAAGAAGTGTTTTCAATAGATTCTTCTTCAGTGACTCGCTACAGTCGGGTAATTAAATAAATTCCTCGGCTTTCTGTTTTTGTTAAAGAAGTATCGAAAAATATCTCTGTTCAGTATTTAATTTTTAATATATATATGCATACAGAACAGTAAAGTATGTCTTGAGAAATATTTGTCTGAAATCATGCAACCACAGAGGCGGATGGCAGAGTCAGATGTAAGAAACTTCGAACACCTAGAGAACATTATCGAAAACATAAAACTAAACTATACTGATATCATTTTCACCCAACTGAGTTGCAATCCGTAGTCAACAAATTAATATCAACTCTGCTCAACAGAGCCAAAATTCAGAGAGCAGAACAAGAAGACAGTACAATAGTGCGATGAATGGATACCGATCATACACCATTGAAAGAGCCACTGATGAATAAATAAATTCTGCAAAAAATATAACCACTGATATTTACAAAATATACCCATTACTAGCTGGAATGACCCTTAACCATCAATGAAGGTATCACCAATGAAATCGAAAGAATATTCAGGCAACAGAATATGCAGACCAACTATGACCCAGACCAAAAGATAAAATTTTCTTTGAAAACCAAGGAGTATATAGCATTGCATGTTATAGGGATTCCAAAGCGAATGTGGTGGTAAAGCACTTCTGAGGCCGCGTTATATCGAAGAATATAGGCTGAGACAGCATATGCTGATCATGCCAACAAGTGCGTTGGGGTCTTTGACGCCTTGCAACAAGACCTACGCCTGGTGTCAGAAACCTCATCACGCAACTAGGATAGATTGAGATGTTAACACTATCCTGACAGGCCATGACGAATCCCCGAGTTTCTGATTCTAGCCCACTCGATGGATGTCGATGGACATAGGCTGAAAGCATATGCTGATCATGCCAACACCTAATGTCAGGAACCTCATCACGCAACTACGGTAGGCTGAGGTATTGAAAAGCTATCCTGGCAGGCCATGACGAACCCCATGATCTAGAGAAAGCGAAGAACTCGTGCTCTGTTGTGTCGAGATCTTCAGTGTTGTTAAAGATCAAATGCGGCTTATACTTATGTTGCCGCAAAAGTGTATGTCGGCCTTTTGCCGAACGGGTTCCAACTCGGTGACAGAGTTGTTATCACCTCGTTCAGTGTCAAAAATTGAACCGAGTTCATCAGCTATTCATTATTAACATTTTTACCGAAGTTTAGGCTGTTCAAGCCCTAACCTCAGAACCACGATACATTTGGGACGGCGCGCCGGTATCATCAACTAATGACCACTCCTCACACCGTAGGGTCCTAGAATCATATCCGCGTTGGCCTGTTACCAGAAAAAAAAAATAAATACACCTCAATAAATTCATCTTTGTATGAATTGTCAATGTATGAACGTTGATATGTCAATAATCGGATAAACGTATTTCTCTTCATTCTCATTACACTCGTATTTTGTTTTTAGCAGATTTGTATCCCATTAACCGCAGATGAGTTCAAAATATTTTGATGCAGTTAACACCCAACAGTGTGACTGTTGGATGTAAACTGTTAGATATAGATATCGAGCAAATAATAACGCTTCTTGAGTTAATTTCATGAATTAACGACAAAACATATCATAACATCCATTGATTTATCCCAATAATCTCATAAAGAACCCGAATTTGTTCATAAAATCCTATAGGGAAATGCGTTATATCATTTTCTCTCTCACCTTTTAACCAAAATGAAAATCCTACTCGAATATTGAAACTCTTTCTATAAGAGTGTGTATGAACTTTGGCTTATAGGGATGGATTTTATTTTTGAGCAAAATTCTTCTCACAATTCATCTGCCAACCCCTGTATCTTCACTAATACTCCTAATGTTAGTTTTCCGTTTTCAACAACGCTCAAACAAACATTAAGTTGTTCTTCTTCATTATACTTTATTGGATTATGTGATTTCTTGAAACGATTGTCCACAGAGCCAGTTTCCTTGAATGTTTTCAATATCCTTCTCATGGTATTGAAGTGGATATTTCTTCCTGGATACCGGTGATTGTAAATACAAGCAACATCTCGATATGGCACATTCTCACCACATGAAAGAACTATTTCCACTTTGTCTTGTGTGGATAACATTGTAAATAACACTTATTTGTGAATTATAAATGTACGAAAATCTGTACACAAAACAACTCGATTCATTAAACGCAATAATTTGACATTACCCACAATTAAAAATTTGTTTCAAAAGTCTACTGAGGGAAAATTTTATTTCGGTTTGATCAGTACCTACTATTTTCTTTCCAACATATCGCATTAATTTTGTAATGTTTAAAATCACGAAATTTCATATCATGTTTAGTACAAATCGCTAGAACGAAATTCTTTTGAATAGTTATGAACCTGTAGATCAATGTTTAGTTTACAGAAAAGTTTGATATTTCGGGTTAGTTAGTAACTGAATTATCGGTCAGAAAAATAATTGAACCGACTAAAAATCTATTGAAAACAGGAATACTAGTGTAATAAGAATGAAGAGAAATACGTTTATCCGATTACTGACTTATCAAGATCCATACATTGAAAATCAGAATCAGTTCAACAATGAAATGAAAAAACTAGATAAACTTTGCAACAACAAAGATGAATTTCTGGAGGCGTATTTATTTCTTTTTCTGGTAATCGGCCAATGCGGTTATTTTCTGGACAAGATATGACATTAAAGTCTGATATTCATCAAAATTATGAAATTTGAATCACGTTTCGTTTGAATCGATAGAGTGAAAGATTCGAAAAACAGAAAAATTGGAAAAAAGTCGAAGTGACAGTAGAGAGTAAAAACTTCAAGCAGGGGCTTAATTAGAAACTGAACAACTTTTTTTGTCATTTTTCTGAATAAAAAAAATTTTTTTTTGAGGATTTTCG
>WOGL01000086.1:0-20261 GCA_015342145.1 Leptinotarsa rubiginosa | reverse complement strand
GTTAGGAATCATACGTTAAAAGGTAAGACCTCGTTAGTCCTTAGATCATACAAGTTTCGACATCTGAGGGTTGTCGTTCGTAGGGGTGCGACAGCTGGTTAACGGAAAAACAGATTTTAAACATATATTTTATTTTTTTTTCTTCAAACACACTGGAAAGTGTTTCTGAAATAGATCAATCAAAATTTGTAATGATGATGGTAAGTGATATCAATCATTTTTTACTTATATGAAGGAATTGGCCGATACTTGATGAAAATCCATAACTTGTGCTTTTTTATAATAGTGTTCCAGATGTTTTCGGAAATGATTCCTTATCAATATTTAACGCTTATTATTGTGGAATATTCTCTTCCATCTATTATTAGGTATCATATTTCATACTTCACGCAACTTTCAAAAAATCAATATTTATTATAAGATGCTTTTCCAAAACCTGTTAATGCATGCAATTGTTGGCGAAAGGCTGACGACCGAAGCGAACAAAACATTTTTCTTCTCCATCTTTCGAAATTGCAAATGATTATAAACATTCAAATATGGATAACAGCAGCAATTATTGCATAAGAACTCATTTAATTGAGGATAAAATGAGAGGCTTCAAATGTCTTTCTCTTCAATAATTTATTATGTTCAGGAACCACACTCAGTTTGTAAGTTATGGGTCAAAATTATTTCGTAAGTTCTCCAACACGTAACAATATGAATTTGTTGCATTAAAGATTTAGCATAGTCTTGGAGATAAAAATTGCACATTTGAGACCTTGCTTAGAATATAGTTATACAAGATGAATTCGATATGATAATGAAATTATCTATATGAACATACGACATAATGATAAGATGTTCATGTAACAGGATCTTATTAAAAAAGAGGAGCAATATTAGTACTATGGAGTTCAGGTTTTATTATGTCGGTTAACATCAAAAAAGAAACATTGATATTCCAATACAAACCATAAGATGCTAGTGATATCATAGATCATGACCTCTCTCAGATGTATAAGGAATATTACATATTATCATAATTGAGAAAATTACTGATGATACGTTGCATACGCGGTATTAACAAAGGTGAAGGATACTCGTACACATTCACATGCCTGTATTATTTTCTAGACAAATGTAATTATAAGAAAACTTGGTTGTCATGAATACCGACTTTTTCCGTTACAAAATACAGCGTATAGGAAAAAGTCTGAAATTTACGAAAAAAGCTGAGAATTTCAGCAAAAAGTATGATGGCGAAAATAAGCGAACAAAAAATACGCATTTCAAAGAACACGTTTCACATATTCCGAAAAGTAGACCAGAAAAGTCTAGTGTCGCTAAACATGTTTTAAAGAACGACCACAAAATGAGTGAAAAATGTTTGACATTGTTGAGGTCGGTATGCTACCAAAGCGTTTTGGACACTTTTGAAGGTTTAGAAATCGCAAAATGTAGAATTATATCTATGAATAGCGATAAAGATCACATTCCAAATAGACTATTGTTAACTCTCTCACATAATAATTAGAAATAGATGCCAGGTGAATATTGCGTCACTAGCATATCAATATTACTGGAGATTTATCCCAAACCGTTATTTAACACCTCGGCACGTGTTTCGATCACCAAGTGATCATCTTCAAGAGGAAGATTAAACTAAGTATTTAATCAGTTTAAACAGTTAGTATAATCTTCCTCTTGAAGATGATTACTTGGTGATCGAGGTGTTAAAATAACGGTATGGCGTTGGGATAAAACTCCAGTAATATTCACACCAAAGGTTCCAAACAGTGCATCACAAGTACTAGCATATCAATTGGTAATTATGATATTATACAAATTAACACACTACTATAGGAATTCATTCACTGAACCTCATTATATGAACCTCCATTTTCTTGTATGTAGAAACTTACTCCCTTTGTGTGTGGAAAAGTCTTTCTCTACTCTCTGTTATTCAAAACGTGTTTAAAAAATCAAAATCATATATATGAATAAATCTCTTAGTTTTTATTGAGAAATGAACAAGTTTAAGGTGATTTTCGTTTCTTTACTCACAATGTTTTTTAAAAATTATACCTTACGCTATAAAACCACAAAAAACTCTCAGTAAACTGTATTAATTTGTTTATATATGGATTTTCATCATCAAGTCTGGCCATTTCTATTCAAAAATATTTTTCTTCGAATTCCAGAATATATCAAGTCATTTTTATTAATTTGGAAAAGAATGGTGTTGAATACTCTCTGAAAGACATTTCTGTGGAGGAGTCAATATTTCTTGCTGCTTTTGGGTAATTATTCAGCAGATTCCCTATTCATTTAGCTTTGTTTATTTCTCAGATAGTGAAAGTATCAATACCGAAAAAAAAAACAACAAGAAGCAAAAACTGTATTAGTTGTTTTTCGAGAAACTTGTGAAATTTGTGTATTTTTTATTTGTAACTAGAAACAGTTATTAAACGGTTTGAGACGTCGAAAACAAAATACTCCCCCAAAATTGATCAAGAATTGCTCAACACCTACGATAGTGACAGTGGTCGGACAACGTCGAGAGGGGGGACTCCCCGGGGGCAGAGCTGCAAAGTAGGTTATTGAGCCGTGGGGATGTAGGCCGAGTATATACGTCGGCAGAACGTCCATCTGACAGTTCATCGAAAAGAGTGTAGCATCGCCGTCTCTTGTAGGATTACCATTTGGTAAGTTTATGTGTGCGGTGAATCGGCGGAAGTGTATTTTTTCTTCTTTCATAACGGAATCGCCCAATACAGGATCTAGGTGAGGCATTCGACGGCATTCTTGCATTGGCTCGTCTCTCGCGTTTAGGGAGATCCTGGAATATGTGATGCGGTAAAGATTGTGATTAACGAAAGAAAATAACCACTAATAATTAGTCGATCAATGAATAATTCAAAGAAATGTGTAACAAAATTCAACTCGAACGAATTTGGAAGTGTTTTTATGAATAGTGAAGTAAAGAGCATCACCGTTTAACTAATAATAGAGTATGCACAAATGTTTCATAGTTGCTGTTAGATGCTTACCAGTTATGTGGTATTTGTATAAGATACTTTGGAAGCCACAAATGTTTATATTATAATCATCATCGCTAATGATCACCATAAGTTCATCTTTTTATCGAAGTGAAAAGAAATTTTAGAAAAAGAACTAATAATTGTGTATTTACTTGTTTAATGCAAGATAAATCAAAAATCACTGAAAAAAACCTTCTAAAAATTCCCGCTCTTCAGTTTCATTGTTTCTTATGAAAAAACTCATTTAGATCGTAAAAGGAATTTATTATTTGCTATTCGCATGAATTTTTTCACAGAACTTCGGAATCTGGAGTCGTCCAATGTATTCTGGCAGCTTATATGTTTTTGTACCTATGGAGATCGGCCCCTTTGAAACCAGATCGAAGTGATCTAGTCTATGATAGATCCAGGTTAAATCTAGTTTGATGTGGGTTTACATGATATTTTGGAAGTGTGTTTTTTGATTTGTAAAAATATGACATTCTGCTTTCAATAGATATACATTCTTGGAAGGATATTCAACTATGCAAATAAAGGTTTGCAGGTGGATCTGTTTGCTGTTTTCATTGTAGCTCTTATTGCCCTTTTTTAGGCTAAGACGAGACTTTACACTGCTGGCGTTGCTCCTCATCGTAATATGCCGTACATTTCTGATTGATTCGGCCGTTACTTGATGAAGATCCATAGTAATTTCAAAAACTACACCTCACGATTTGATCTGGAGATCAAATCGTGAGGTGTAGTTTTTGAAAAGAGATAATACTTCTAATTCGGCGAAGTTGACATATGTTTGTGTCAATTTTTTTCATCATACTAGATATATGTTTCGGCCAGTGAAGCGTAGATATCATCTAAAGTCATTCCTAGAATCTTTACAGACACATTTCGGCGTGTTTGTCGACAGCCATTTGTCTGGTAGGTGCGAAAGATCACATATTGTTTTTTTTTCAATATTAAGAAACTTTTGATCGGAAGTTTCCCAAGTAATGTATTACAATAATCTTTACTAGCTTCAATACATTCCCGGTCAACTTAAAAAGCTGTATTATCATTTGTGCAAAGTTATGTAATATTCTAGTGAATATTCAACTAGGTCTGCAATGAATAATAAGAATAGTACTGGAGCTAGTACACTACCTTGGGGAACGCGCCTCCTTTCAATAGATTTTACTTTCCTGAAACAGTGTTGTTTTTTGGGCAGTAGGTTAAATTCATTAATGAATAACGTGAGCATGGAGTATTCAAAGAGCATTGCGAAAGGAGATATTCCTAATACTGGCCTATATTTTTCAATGCAAGATTTTTCTTTATATATTGGAGTGCTTTTTCCGATTTCGAAAGACTGGAAAACAACCCTCTTTCCATAGAGCGGTTCAAAATGCGTGCCAGTTCCTTGCCAAACCCTCTAAAATTGCTGGTTGATTGCGCCTGTTGATACTTTATTTTCAAGTTTTTCATCACGCTAAACGAACCAATTTGCTTCCCTTTCAATAATACCAAAGGTCTTCCTACTACTATTGGTTTGACGTGCTCACTAAGATCGATGTATTTTAAATTTGTGAAAGTAGATCTTACTTCAAAACGAAATTTTTGACTAATCGCTTTTCAGGATTATCTTTAAAAGAATTGGGGTAGTTCCGGAGATTTCGATTCTTTCAGGCAAATTACGTCTCGCCCATATGATTTCCGACTATCAGCGCATCAAAACGCAAAGTTGGAAAACATTCATTGTATTAAATCATAATACGTAACAAAAGCATCTTACACAACGCAGTTTTTCAGTAAATTGTGGAGGTACCCGCATTGAAACAGCAATTTAGAGACTAACAACGTTGCAACAGCCTCATCAATTAAGAACTATAATAACAAGTTTTCGATTCGATCTCATCGCATGAGAGTTCCTTTGAATGTGATCAACGATTGAAAAATTACAATAGCAAATTCTTAGTTCACGCGAAATACTTACATTTAAACCATTATTTTCGCAACAGTTTTATTGCAATGTGAACGATGGCGTTCTCATCATTATTACTTCATCGGCGTGTCCTGTGTTTAATGGGATGTTAGGCAAGTTTTAAGTGAGGTACAATTGAGAACAAGAACCTTAATGGAAATCCATAGTCGAAAACGATACCCAAAAATTAGTTCAAGGAACTGGATTGGTTCAAATTGAGTAGTTGAAAAGATAAACGTTTTTGTAATCGATCATCTACGTACAATTATTCCTTTATCTTTATAGGATTCGTAAAGATGGCTTTTAAGTAACGACTCAGACCTAACAAAAACATTACTCCGCACAAGAAATAAAGAATTCTTATGGTCTTGATCTTGATTTAGAAAATCCATCAGTTTACTCATCCCAAATGTTGCGTTGCTCTTGCAAATTCTCATCATAACAATAAACAATGTGATGAAAAAAATATAATGGCGAACAACTTCAATTGTTTCAATGGATTGCAGTCACGCCGAATATTATTGTGGTGCAAATGGACAAGGTTTTTTTTGTAAAAATTTAATCAATAGAAACCAATGTACTTTGATCTATTCCTGAAGATGCCAATCACTCAACGACGGATCATTTTACGGGGCAAGTATTTTTTCAATAATATGTTTATTAGGGGGAAGTAGGAATTATGAACTTTGATCAGTAATCATTAAAATATGTTAAAATGTTCATCATTCTATCCATCATTTCCACTAATTCGTCTCTTATTGGTAATTTCGCACATAATTAATGACAGCTCAATAATGAAAGAGATTGTATGAATTCAGTTTCGATTTTACTGATGTAATTTCACAAAAGAGGTAGTTGCTAAACTCCATTTAATCTCACACAATGATGGATGATTACAAGTCACTTAAAAGTTGCGCAACATCCTGAATACTGATCAATTCCCATCGATACGAATGTCCCATTCTCCAGGAACAGTGCCGTAGTTTCATTTAAATAAGGGTATTATTCGTTGAAGGTTTACAATTGGGTCATTTTCATCTGATAGTTTTTGGCAATCACGTTTATTCCTTTGTAAAGTTTCAACTGCTGTTTTTTAATTACCTATAGTATAACATAATTAAGATTGTATATTACTTCTTCTTTACTTTTGAGCTGCTCTTGAAATTTACTCGTAATAAGTTATAAATTTACGTCAGTCAGATTGTGATTTTAATAAACATTTCGATTTTTCACATTTTTATAATTCTCAGATTTCACTAATTTCGAATGGGTAATTTGCACGTACATTTTATGAAAACTTATTGTAACATAGAGTAAGAACCAAAATTCAAGGTCGTAAAAAACCAAAGAAATAGAATGTGTTAACGACTATCATTCAGTGACAATCTTTTTTCTTTTAATACCTATACGTAAAATGTTTGCCTTTTAGATCATAATCCGTTTGACAGCATATTTGAATTTATTTTTATCCGTACTGCACGTAAAAAGGTATCATTTTAATACTATCTGATAAGAAAGGCAATAGTGTTGCATCATTCGTTTTTTTTTCAAATAGAAAGTAGTCTTATGATACCTCATTTAATAGATATTTTGATTCTCTAAATAAAATTTGTTAATTTTAAAAAATCGGATTAGCCGTTCTTGAGTAATTACAAGTTTTATACTGCAAACAAACAAACAAAAAAATCATAGGTTCAAGAAAAAAAGTATTTAAAAATCATTCTAGTTCACCAATAAATGTTCAAAATGTTTACCATTCACTTCCTGACAATAAATGTATCGATTGCTTCAGATGTTACGTATCTCATCAAAAATAACTAGAGACGTCAATCAGGTGATCTAGTGGGCCCTCCTGAGGGACTATTTTCAAAATAATTTTGTGCAGGTTTTAATTTATTATTGTTTTAAAGTACCACCCCATGCTACTATATAATATCCGATTATAAATTCTGCTATTTATTTTCATTATATTTTCAATAACCCCAATAATTTTATTTCATTTATCAAATAAAATTTTTATTTTGAATTATATAACTCACATCTTCAATTATTTTTGTGAGTCATTGAATCACACTGAAATCACTTTTCTTATTTAGGTTGTACTCTAAACATTCAAACGATTAGCCATATATGAATTTCGTTTAACATGAAAATATATTTTTTTGGGGAGATTAGTTTTTAGAATTAGTTTAACTATTCCGTGAGAAGTACTTGAAATTTATTTAATTATCGGTAAGATTAAAAAAACAGGAAGGATGTTACATGATGCACGAAGAGTTTGAATAAAAGTTGTTATTCGAGTTTATCAAATGGAGAAGATACGCCACTGTTCAAGAAGAGAATAAATAACCATTTTAGTCGTTCTTGTTAGTATACTGTTCAAACCGACTGCATCGATTTTACGCAACCTATAATAATAATGCTAAACGAGTTGGCAAATCATCTGATTCGAGAAGGTGTGAAATTTTGAAACAAATCAAAAAGCGATATTCATACTGGTTCGGCATGGGATTACTTTGTTGTCAGTAACATTTTCTCTGTCTCTATTTTGACGAATAATAATTTAATAGAGAGATCATAGGGTTCAAAGCGGTTATAGCTATAATAATGCAATGTGAACTTTCTCTTCGGATCACTATTTTCCAAAGCAAAGCAAGAACGACTAACAAGTCGTTCTTTCTTCCTGATGTGGGAGATGAATACACTTCCTTTTTCACATAACAATGAAATAAGTAACGAACAATTTTTCATCGAAAGTGCAGTGTTATTTATCAGTGAGAGTTGAAAGTGGCATCAGTACGTTCAATTTCATAATAGTGTTCCAGATTTTCGATGAGTCGATATAAATGTAGGTTTTTATGAGATGTAAAACAAACAAATATTTTCCCTATTATGAGTATTGACTAGTTGGGATTTCTTCTCAATTTTAATTAGTATTATTCACAAATAACATGCTTCCATTCAATTTTGTGTTCAATTCAATACACTCAATTGCTTTAGTGAAATATTTGAATCATTTCGCTGTCTCCTGTATTTCGAAAAGTTTAGGTAACAGTACGAACTTTCAGAGTAATTGTATTCCTCGAAATAAGTGTGGTATACGGTAAAAATTCCATCGCAATAATGGAAACGTTGGATGCAGACGTTTAATTAAAAAATGTATTTACAGTTGTTGAAAAAATTGAATGAAATAACTGACTGAAATGTATAAGCCTTTGAACTAGGCGGGTTATATAGGTATCACGTTGTTTCTCAAAAGTGTGTTATCGATATTGACAGAGATTTCACTGCCGAATACTGGCCAAGCCTTCGAGAAACAATGTCATCGCAAAGTAATTGTCGTTAGGATGTGAAAGTTTTTTTATTTAGTTTTCACAGAATCGTTTCACGTATTCCAAAAGAAATCAATAATGACGATGTGCCTGGAAAGTGATGTGCGGTTTCGATTTTCTCTAAATACAATTTTCAATAGTCGCGTCAATGAATACCTAATACAGACAATCTTAGGAAGTATTTTTTTCTGGTATAAAAACTCTTCTTCATCATCAAGTACTGGAGCCATCGATACTATCAACACATAAGTGTCCTTAACTATAACAACTACATCATAGAAATTACTATCTAGAGCTGATGGTACACTTATTGATCCACATCACTTTCTGCTTGGCTGCAATCAATATTATTTTCGTACAGTTATTTGCAAAGAAAACTAAAATAAATTTTTATTTTTGCTGTCTCTTGAAAATTTCTTTTCAGTTGTATTTAGAAGCACGTATTTTGCAAAAGAAAAATCGATTGTAATATACATTATTTATCTGATTTCTCTCAGAAGCCTTAGTTCTATCATTATTATATTGGTACATCAAAAACAAATTTCATGTTGTTGCCAAAGTAATTACGAAAATATCTTATGTAGGTATTGTTATACATACTAATTGATATACGAAAACAATTTTGAAAACAAGCTACACATAACTTGTTTATATAAGTATTATAAATATCGTTTCAATAATCTAAATAGTTATGTGCCCGCTTCAAAAAGTTTCATATTTCAAATAATGCATATTAAAAAAAATTAAAACATCGGCAAATTTGGAGATATTTCCGAAGAAAACATTTTTACGAACCTATAAACTTTCATTTACAAGATATTTCCATACCTACATCTAACTAGTTATTTAATGTTTAGCTTCATTTTTATCAAGAAACATTTTGAAATTAACTTCGCCCTCACGAAGAACTGCTTCCAGAACTTAGTTTTCATTCAAAGATTAGTTTTGTGTCATCAAAAAAACCCTGTTCATATTTCTGAAAATCTTGGATATGGTTTTTTAGAAATTGATACCACAAAGTCTCAAAATGTTATCGATAACAAAAGTTTTGTTATTTAGCATCACGAAGACTTTCTGAAGCTTTCTATCGCAATGAAACTACGTTTTAACGGTCTAACTTTCAATTTTCTCATCATTTTACCGCTTTAAAGAAAATAATCTTTTAAAATTCACTTTCGTTAATATTTCCTGTCAGGTGATGATCGTGCATGAGCAATAAGTTAAGGACCTAGACGCACAGGTGTTTCTATAAAACGGTTCCGTGTCAAGTGTAGGTCTGGTATTCGATTGTCCCGGATTGCGGAAGGTTTCCGACATGCAGTGTCCGAACTGGGTCAACCGTTGACCTTAGACAGATGCCGATACCGCTTTCACGGTCACCAACCCGAGATGATTTATTTACACCTCTGCAAATTTTCGTGACGCAGACTTCTGCAGATTTTCAATAATGTTATTATCGTTTTGTTTTTGAACCCGCCCGTATGTTCGTTCATAATTTTTAATAACGGCATTATCGATAGATCAAGAACATGAATTGAAAATTACTCACCTCACATACTTACAAACACGTACAAGTTACAAATCGAGAATTATGCTCCGTGCTAACAAAATAAAATTGTTCTTGAAAAAATTTGAAACGTTTAAAACAAAAAACATAATAGATTCATATATAGTCATAGTCATGTTAACCAAAGAGTACATCTTTGATGTTAACGTTCTAAAGACAGCTGCTGTCAAAAATTCTTACCACTACCCTATGTGCCCCACATTGTTCGTTATAAATCTTCCAACTGAGTTTATAGTTATTGTAAATTAGCATCACCTACAAATTTTCTCCGTCTTTAAGAAGTTTTAAATTTATATGAGGCTAAGAGAAAGTATCCCATATTTTTTTAGTCCGTTAAACGTGGTATATCATTTTTTCTTACTTCGACTTTCTAGGTGACACATAGATAGAACAAGCATATATGGTTGAGTCACTCACAAACAAATTGACCAAAAATAATTCAAGAAATTTTCCGTCAATGCCAAGATGCCATCTATCAGATCGACTGAAAACTCAAACCACGAATTTCAAAGATGACGAGGCTCCTAATATCACCACTGCATAAGAAATCGCTTTCTGTTCAACTCTGCAATTTTCACTGCATGCAGAGCTCAATTTTTAAGTTCTGCTATCATCTAGATTCAATTGACGTTTTTTAATCTCTTCCAGATAAAAATGTTGCGACAAATAACGCTCCTAATCGTAGGGGCAGCTATGGTGATGGCCCAAAGAAGATTAGCCCTACCAGACCCCAGAAGTTGTGCCAACAGTAAGTATTTTATATAGATATTATTGCATTCCAAAAAAGTCAATGTATTTATCGGTACACAATAGTTTTACAGCGACCCGACCCGGCTTCGCAAGCGTAGCATAACTTAGGTATATGGCTACATTTTTTATGCCAGTTTGTACGTCATTTAGTACGTAAAACAAAATGAAGCAACTGCAACCTTTCCTTATCACGCGTCTCGCATCGATTTGTTATCCTGCTTGCTGCACTCGAGCGGTAGTTTTAATTCTGCAGTAACTCCTATTATATTTATTTGAATTGTATGGTGTAAATGGCGATTATAATTTGTATGAAATGCTCAAAGGAACTAACGTATTACTTTGAGGAGGATCAATATCAGCCTAAATTTTAAAAATTGAAATGGGTATAGTAAGCTATCCTTGAAAGATAGACATGCAGAATTTATTGTAGATCTACAAAAGAAGAAGAATGGTTTTGCTATATCTCAAAGGGATTAGGCAGCTTTTTCGACGAAAGCTCGCACGGGTAGCAACATCGCCCGACTTCTAGCAAATAATAAATTTCATCATATTTCATCGAATTCACACAAAATATCAACCAACTATAGGTACACATACGAGTAAATCTTCCTCTTGAATCATTTCGTTTATTGGTGAAAACTGTTCAATAATTATTGAATGTATCACTTTCATGCAAACATACAGACAAACGCGGCGGGGGAGTGTTTTGTGATATTTATAAATATTTTCACTCCACGAGATCGTGAGAATAAATGCACGAACGAAGGAATAAGAATGCAGGTGGATAGTCAATTTACTTTCACCGATGTTATATCGTCATTTCACGAAAGATATATCTTCTTAGGAGAAACAATAAATAATACAATGGTTGATTAGAGATTACATTTTGGCAAGCATACTTCAAACGTTATAACTTTCTCTAATGATTTGTAGAAATGGAATTTATGTGAGATGTGGTAAAACGCCGTTTTCCTACTGAGAAACGTATATTGACTTTATTTTACAAATGTGTATTTCAAATCCACCATAACACTGGTACGAATTAAATGAATCAGCCGCCTAGGTTATTTAACTGGCCACCAAGTTTTCCACATCTAAATTTGATTTTTTCTACTGCGGTTACTTGGAAAACTTCTAATCATCAACTCTGAAGGCAATGCACGAAAGACAGTCATAAGGCCGGGATTTAGAACACGTGTTGTGCTGATTATTCGTATTTTCGTTTTATTTGTATTTCCATTTTATAATCTACAGCCTGTAAAAATATATTAATATAAGAAATTGTTCTTTTGACAGTTTAATAGCAATATCAAAAATTATAGTAAAACAATGAGAGAATTAGTTGAATAGAATGTGTATCAAGCAACATTTTAAAGGGATGGTTTGATACATACCATTTTAAATTTGTTGTACTTTTTTCAATAATTCACTTTTTATGAATTGATTTTACTCAGAGGTAGGTACAAAAAATAACACTTATATATGATGAATCAACTAATACCAAAAAATAATTATAGACTACTTTCTTAAGCTGCGGAGTAACGAAACATTTTCAAGTGGCTGTTCCATAGACGTACAAAAAATCGTGTAACAGTAAATACGTCCCAATATTTCTTGTATTGACGATTATTTTTCGTGGATAGGGAATTGGTAGATATGTTGTAATTATCTACTGGGTTACCTGTAACTTATCGAACACCCCGTGCAGTACAGGCTAATATTATATTTAAAACCGGCGTATTTCATGTATAGATCAACAGAACATTTTCTAAGTTCTGTTTGTTTTTCAAAATAATATTCAATACAATCGTGATTAAACCAATAAATGAGTAGTATGGCTTGTGGATTCAAAAAATTCAATACGATTTTATCGTTTTAAGGGGTCCGTCACGCCACCTACAGAGACGCCAGAGGGGTGACACACTCGTACTTCTTCAGCTGGGAACACGCGCCTACTCGAGGTCTGGAAGTCGATTGGCTTGATGCCCGTAACATCTGCAGGCGACACTGCATGGACGCGGTTTCCTTGGAGACGCCACAAGAGAACGAATTCGTGAAGCAAAGAATAGCGAGAGGTACAATTTTGTTTTGACATCTGGTAAAAGCCTAAGAATGTTCTTGTTTTAGGAAACATCCGCTACATTTGGACTTCCGGTAGAAAATGCAACTTTGCCGGTTGCGACCGAGCAGATCTGCAGCCACCAAATATCAACGGATGGTTCTGGTCTGGTTCCGGTGCCAAAATCGGACCCACTACGCAGAGAAACTCCGGGGACTGGAGCGCTACAGGGGGTTTTGGACAAGCACAACCTGACAATCGAGAGGCTGCTCAAGTAAGAATGTGTTACATAACATGATTATGACTATGAGCTCTAACCAAAAGGCTGTTAAAATCAAAATGAATAGAAGAATTGTATGTTTGTGAACCTACTAACAGAATTCTCGGTACGTGTTAGTTGATTTTGAGTATTACCGAGAGGTAAGTGATTTGACAGGTTGTAGCTAGGTAATGTGAAAATGCAAAAAGAGAAGGATGCCGGAATAAGTTATGGAGTTCTCCAAGGGTCAGTTCTGGGTCCATTACTCTTATTGACATATATTAACATTTTGAAATTTGCCATAGCTGATAAACTAACTCTAGGGACGATACCGCAATGTTAAATCTTTGGAATTTCGTGTGACTCGGAAAAAAGTCAAATAATAGTGTGCTCCTAATCTACTATTTTTCATTAGAAACAAATATACTATATTTTAATTGTTCACTTGGCAATCTACAATTGAAAAGTTGTTTTATTGAAAATGAGAATTTTACTTGATTCATAGGCATCATGGATAAACGCCTGAAATTTGAAATCAACACCGAGAACTTAAGAAGTAGAATTTCTCAAGATTGTAACGCTAGTAAACTTTCACGTCCGGAGATAACTGCGTCGAAGCTGTCTTCCACCAACTCGAGCATTACAACCGTTACCTCATCGCCTTTGATAATGTCTACCGCAGTAGTAGACTAAACAGACCGGAAAATAGCTTTGACATAGTCATTATAGTTTTAACAGGACCCATTTGCAATTAGAAAAGGGTAGACCTAGTGAGGTATTCTGAACCGGCCTATTATGCCAACTGTGGAAAAACACAAAGAAATCACAAAAATTAGTTTGAGCACTCTGTTAGCGTTTTGCATTTATAATGAGCATTTATTACTTTTTACTATTAGGAAACAAGATTATATTTGTTATAATGGCATAAAAATATAACGTCCCATAAAATTGTGACAAAAGAAGCATAATATAAATACGAAACATTTCAGAAATTTTATGACTCCTTTTGAATCCCTGTTATTCATTCCTGAATTGTATTAGTGTTTTCAATCATCTGACAAATAACTTCATTTCAAACATGCTTCGTGATGACTATTGTTTCATTTTACTTTTTCGCCACTCCTGGTATATTGTCAATTTTGACCGCGATATCGAAAATTTTATAGCAACCTCCTTCATAAAGTAGAATCGTGCAATCGGAAGCTAATAAGAGGTAAAGGATCTCACCATAAATTCTGAAACTGGCGATTTCTTGTCAAACCAGTTGGATGAAGGCATTGACCCAAAGAAACGCTAAAAATGTATTCTAACGGAATTTTTGTCTGCATTACAGGGTAACGATGAATCCTGCCTCTCTATTCTGAACAACTTCTACAATGATGGTATAAAATGGCACGATGTAGCTTGCCACCACGTGAAGCCGTTCGTATGCGAAGATAGCGAGGAGTTATTGAACTTTGTGGCTTCGAGAAACCCGGGAATTCGTCTTTGAAGCCGATTCTCTCAACAAGAAATACCACGTACCTTACCAATGAGTGAAAAGCCAATCAAATGATTTCGAAATTTGACAGAAGTATTGAAAATAGTTGAGTTCTATATAGCAATTGACATTTTGTGCAAGACAGCCAACATTTCTCACAGCAGTATTAATTTAGTGGTGATTTTTCACTCATTTTTACCTTTTTCTCCTTTCCCCATCCCTCATTGTGAATAGTAGTTTTATTTGGATTTAGTGACTAGTTTTGTACCTACCTTAAATTATATATTATTATTAAAGATTTGTATTAAATGAAATAGATTCGTATTTTCTTTTCACCTCATGAAATACGTATATATATCGTCAATATTTGAAACGATGCATCTTGGTTCATCAGTTAATATTTTGAAGTGGTATAAAAATTCAAGATATCTACTGCCTTCATTTATCTCGACAGCTTTGATCCATTACTTGAAAATAGATAACTTTCTTTTAATGCAATGTTATTTTTAAACATTGGTAGAAATAGGTTTAACCCACTATTCAATAAGTTGTCAAAATGAACATAAGTATTTACTCTGGTAGAATATATTTCTTTTTTTTATAAGAATTAGTTTTCAAATAACAAAGTATTTCATGAAAAAAAAATTATTTCAGTATCTAGTTTTTAATGTGGTTTAATGGAATTGCATTAAATATTTCATTATTGTATATTGAAGAAACTGAATATGAGAAAAATATACTAGGTAAATGAAAATACTTGGATAGATGAAATAGACACTGTTCTACCATAAAGTCAAAGTCTGCTACTCACAAGTTTTGAAGTTAATGATAAATCAACTAGTGATAGTTAGAAAATGATATTCTAAAGTACAAATAAACATTTCTTTTTACTGTGAACTCAAGAAAATTCAATAAAATTTTCAATTAATTTTTATTGTTGTTTTTATTTTTATCGTAGTTTCATTACAAATTGTGTGAATTTTGTAAAAAATACGTGATTTATATCTGAGTTTTCCACAGTTTTCGAAATGAATTCGAGATATTTGATACATAAACGGTTTATGGACAAGAATAAGTAAAATATTAAATGTAAGAGTAACCTAAGGCTAGAACTTCTCCATGACAGATTCACTGTTTTTAATTGTAATGGAGTTACATTATTATTGAATTTTATGATTAAAGTTAGGCAGTATTAAATAAACAGGTGATTAATACAAATATAAGATGGATATTATAAATGAAAGCCAAAGAATAGAAATATAAATATTTTATTTGAAAAACCACCTTAAAAAGTCAACAATAAACTATCAAACGAAAAGATCAGCTCTTAAAATCACTCTAATATAGGTCTATAAAGAATTAAAATACTAATAATATCACATTTCAATTAACAAACACGAGTACAAACATTTACGCTGGATAAAAGGTCAATCCCTTTATAATACCTCCTGTGGTCTCATAAAAAGATATTGTGTCTTTCTTATTATGGCTCGTTAATTTGTTACTCATATAGAAGCAGGGCAGAGAAGAGGGGCCCTTCATATCACAGTTTTTGTGAGAGATTCTCAAATCATAAACCCTATTAGCTTTGAGAACTACCAAGTTCTTCAAAGATACATAAAAATCAGAGCTGTAAAGAATAAAGTCTTCAATTATCGTCGGTTTGACAATATCTTTAGAGGTATGATATTCACATATTCTCAAAGAAATTATTCCCTTATAATATTTCAAGGACAATCGAGGAGGTTCCATCTGAGTATTCATCAATACTCCAAATATGATCATTTCACGATCAACACTAAAACTAGAAACGAATTCTTCGTTAGTGGACAGATCTAGTCTACATGCAATTTTGAACTCGTTCCGCATACGGCAAGTCTTCGGAATGGATTTGGGAGTACATTTCCTGTAAACTTCCTTGCACCATATCAGTACTTCGTACAGTAATTTCATAGTTTTCTTAACTACTTCGTCCAGGCCCTCGCTTAGAGGATAATGACACTCCGGACACCTGGAATATTCTAGAGGGTTCACTTGAAAGAACTCGAGAATATTTTCTTTGTCAAGAATTCCTTTAATGTTGTTGGGAGAAGATGGAATATTCCGTAATTCGCATTCTACAATGCACCAATTTATAACTTTTGCAAGTAAATTCAACAGACGTTCTCCGTCGGCATCAACTTTTTGGAGAATTGCCCTCAGAGTAGTCGGTTTCATGTGATAGTCCCCAATGAATAAGCCCTCCATGTAGTTAACCATATCGTCTAGACACTTTTTTTTTATATCGAGAAGATCATACATTTCAGCATATTCATAGGTTAGAGAGAGACTACTCATAGTAATATTATTTCGAATGTAAGTAAGGCAAACCTGTATCAAATCATCCAGCAGGTACTTGTTGGCAACATAAAAGAGACTCCAGGCATTCGTCATGGAATAAATTTTGATATCATCAGTATACATGTGTTCCAGCACTTGATTGAATTCTTCTACACTTATATCACATAGTATTATTTCATCCTGGGCCATTTCTCCATAAAGCATTTTCTCGAAAACCGGACTACAACAGGCCAGTATGAGTTTGTGGGCTCTTACTTGGGTACCGTTTATTTTGAAAGTGCAATCTACGAATTTTTGTTCCTTGTAGAAAGAGATCAAG
Source organism: Leptinotarsa rubiginosa (assembly GCA_015342145.1). Lineage (NCBI taxonomy): Eukaryota > Metazoa > Arthropoda > Insecta > Coleoptera > Chrysomelidae > Leptinotarsa > Leptinotarsa rubiginosa. The sequence goes on along the minus strand of WOGL01000086.1, from coordinate 3,175 downwards.
CGCTCCTTTTTGTTGAGGGGGGCCACCAGCCTTTCTATAAATATACTCTCCTTTTCCATCTACGAAAAAACATATTAGTTTAGGGATAATACAGTCTCACAATTTCTTCTTACCGCGTTGTATAACCTGATATGCACGCGCACTATATTGTAAATATAAATAACAAAATTGTTTACAGCTCAAGGCAAGGTTTACCCTTGAACGGCTTGAACTGAGCAGGACGAAACCAAGGCCGCAGAATCGTAAATTTCAGGTCAGAGAAGTTTCATCCTCCCCTCAATAGACGGTAGACGGCTCAGATACATCAGTCTACTAGATCGCACTGGTTTATACATTCAATATTACAATAAGCATTAAGCTAGGTAGAGAAGAAGGAATGCTATTGATTCATTCTAATCCGATCAGCTGATCTAAACTATTTATTTGGTTGGTTGGTTGGATGTGAACAGTTCTGGGAATACGGATAATATTTGAACCCCAATAAAATAAGAATAAAAGTAGTTTCCTACATAAACATTTCAATTGCTTACCTTCATCAATAATTTGAGGCAGTTATTTTCCATATAATCCGTTTTAAAGTTACTGATTTCTATCTCTCTCCTGATATATATTCAACAAGTAAAATACCAACATATTAATATACCTATACCAGTATTCGAAACCTGGATTGTGATAAAATGTCAGAATTTCACTCAAAAAACAAATTGCTTGAAAGGTACAGGTCCATCAAACTTCTTAATAGATTTATTACTGATATTTGCCTGAAATTATTTCCAGAAGTCGGAGAGTAGAAGGTAGGTAACTGTATTACCTATCCTATCCTAATAGGGAACACGCATATTCTCGGTTTTGAAATATTTTAATTTCTACAAGTACATTACTCCGAATGAAGCTGTGGAAACTGTGTGTTAACCTTATTATATTATTAACTTTTTTTTCATATCTGGTGGCCAAATGGATCGATAACTCCTTTAGTTCCAATTTTTCACAGAGAGGGCGTATCAGTATGCAAGTATCACATGCTTTCTATGGATTGCTTTTATTATTATTTTTAATCAGGAGATAGAAATTTAAAGTGATATTTTTGTTATAATTGATAATTTATCATTACTGAAGTCGACTATACTATTATTTATAATACATTTTGATCGAACTCGAGTTTTTTCAGAATGTTTTGTAAAGTTGACGAGAAATGAAGGATGACTGGAAACTTTTTTTGCCGTTGCTCAAAACTTGAAAAATAGGACCAAGATATCTTGAATCTGGTCAGGATTGAAGTGATTGGTTTTGTTCTCTAGTAACATAATGATATGGAATAACACAATTCATTGCTTTGTTGATTTTTAGTTTTATAGTGGATCTGTAATTTGGCATTTGCCAAAAATTATTTTTCATGCAAGAACAACTTTTTAAGAAATTAATGAATGTATAGGAGATGACTCAAAACTACATTTCAGTCATGTGCCGATGATGATAACTGATAACTTGGTTAGCGGAACGAGCGTCGAGAGACAGCATTTTTTTACTGGTAACGGAAAGGTGTTTTCAACAGATACATTTCACACCAGAGGCTCAAAATTACTCTTAACGAACATATTAAAGTAAATTGATGGATGTAGCCGTTACTACATGGTAGGAGATCATAATGAAAAGAGAAATGAAAATTTCTATGTTTTTACCACTTTTATTTGTAACTAACGTTACTGCAGTTTCGTCCTATATGGACATTCTCAAACTTATACAATAAACAGTTATTTTCTTTCGTACGATTTTTTGGTATTCGGTCATAACTTGGCAACCCATTCCTATTTTGAATACGAACGTATAATTTAGACATGGGCCGACATTCACTAATGGACATGTCGCCAATGCCAAAAGAGGAAAAACGGCCTCCACTCCAAAATAGGAATCGAGTTTTTTAATTATAGGTTTATCCACACCCGCGCACAATAGACGAAAACATCCTCTGACAGCCACTCATTCACGAAACAAGTCAATGATCAGCGCTTCTTTTGTTCATCATCTGCCATATAAAACATTCACGGCGAATGCAGCAGTCTATGAATCAGGCACAATCTGCATCTGACAAGCCTGTAAGACAAATCCATCAACACTTAGTGTGGGAACCGCCAGTCGCAAGCCTCGCGTCTTAATGAGGAGATTAAACTCGACTTAAGCTTAATTAGATGCTGCTCGCGGTAATGTTGCCCACTAATTGGGTGTTGTAGTTTGTGGTTTTATGCTTTTGAGCAAATGCGGTGTAAGAAGGTTCAAGTGTTTTCTCGGTTGGGAAACGATTCGTAATGACAAAACTGAAATGATATGAGTGTCTATTCAATAATGCTATTTTTCCTCAACTGGAAATACGACACATAAATGAATGAATATGAATTTCAGCCCAATATTTTGGAAGAAACCACGAGGTTTTCGAGATATGGAATCTGAAAATGAACAATCATCTTTTGGAATACGTCCTGTATACCGGTGAAAAATGTCCACTAATAAGCGATATCTGACTGAGATGGTCCTTTTCACCAGGAAGAGAAGTTTATCTGGCTTAAAACCTCCCGGATTCTTCAAAAGCAAACTAAACTTCTCTGAACACATGAAATACCGTGGTACTATCCTTGACAGAAAGCTAATATGGAACTCTCAACCTACAGAGTAGAGCAAAAAGAGCATATGTGGTTTATGAGCAATGTCGGATGACAATGGGACGCGCATGGGGTCTTTCACCCCGTGTAGTCACCTGTATCTACACTGCAATAATAAGAGCTATGTTAACGTATGGAGCTATTGCATGGGGACCGAAAGTTCGACAAGCAAACACCATCCAAAACGCATATCAAATACAGCGTCTGGCTTGTTTAAACATCACAGGAGCCATGAGAACAACACTAACCGCGGCAATGGAATTAATTACGGGTCTGTCCCCTCTGAACCTGTACGTTAAGGAGGTTGCGTTATTGGCCATATTACGATTGCGCACGGCTGGTGTAAACCTCGAAGTAGGAATGGGTCAATTGAGGCTGGGCCTGTGGCGAGAAGCACTTACTGCACAACCTCTGCTGCAGGCAACCAGTGATGCAATTGAACTCAGGTTTGTGTTCAATAAACCCTACAAAATACAAATAAAACAGAACACAGAGTCAGATGCTGCAAATGCAATACGCAT
>WOGL01000085.1:0-20370 GCA_015342145.1 Leptinotarsa rubiginosa | reverse complement strand
AATGAATTAACATTCCCGCAGGATGGTGCACCCCTACATTTTGATGTTCGGGTGAGACAGTTTTTGGACGAACGTTTTCCAATGCGTTGGATCGGCAGAAGAGGTCCAGTGGAGTGGCCACTTAGATTACCTGATCTCACACCGATAGACTTCTTTCTGTGGAGACACCCGAAGTCGAAACTGTACTCTACCAAGCCTACGAATCTAGAAGACCTGCGACAGATAATTGTTCGTGAATGTTGATTGCTGACTCCGGACATCTTGAATAATGTACGGAACGCTTTCGAAATTAGACTGTATTATTATATGGAACTAGGTGGAGGTCATTTTGAACAATTCATCCGTTGATTTTATTTCCACTGATATTATTTGTTGCTGTATTCCTCATTAAAATGAACGACAGCGAATTTTCTGTTTTTTCCTAAATAAAACGTTCAACATTTAATTTCTCAATAACGAATCGAACCGATTCCGAAAAAAAATACAGAAGTAAATTTCCTTTTCTGACTTGCAGGGAAGGTCAAGTTTTCGTTGGAACGCCCTATATATATTTAGAGTGTCGAAAGTGCTGATAATAAAAGTACTAGCTAATATACATCCACGAGTATCGTTAATATTATAAATTTATTACTTCAAGTGAAGTGATTGCGGCACACTTATGAAAAATATCAGTTTCTCCGAATGTGAGTGACAAATCTCATTAGATGTTTCACTCTTCACAATCTATGCCATCAAAAATTTTTTTCTGTTCCGTCCATAATTTTGAAGTGTGAAAATAACTACATCAATTTGATTATATGATACTCTCATCTTATACATAAGCTCAACAAAATTTCAAATGAAATATTATAATAATTAGCAAAATGGGATGAATCACCATCAAGCTTAAATCTCCCTGAAAGTATGTGAAAACATACCTTCACGTGAACTTTGAACTATTTTTCGTAGCTTTTGTTGTTAATATGAGAGAGGAATTCGAATAGAATATCAATAAGAAGAAAGGGAATCCGCATATTCTTGTCTTTTTGTTTGGGAAATTTTTAAATTGCATTCATTTCGTTCATTCGATAAATTTCGTTCCAGTTTTGTATAATTTCGATGATTAGAATGATTGAACTGATATCTTATTTATTATTGTAAAAAATATTGAGATGTAAATAAAATTTCTTGCATATTCATTTCACAGAAAAAAAGTTATCGGAAAATGCATAGCTCTGAAGCTATCTAATTCCAATTCCAATTCCAATAATATACGTATAAACAGACCGGCATTCGGAAGTACCATGAATTCGTAAATTTTTAAGGGCTTCCACGAGTTCAATGAATTACCTGAAGAAATAAAAAAATATCCATTTTAAAAGAATTCAAAAGAGCACTTAAATAATTTTAAAAAAGTAATAGAATAAAAATTGTATAGTTATGTGGAAATATTTGGGACATTATTGGCTATCATTTATTGTTTTTTCATTTATTGTTTTCAATTGTTCACTAGGGTATTTGTATCTGTAATGAAACCAAATATCACTGTTTTAATAATAATTTAATGTATACATGTACCTATATTTCATTAGCTATTTAAATGTTACTTTACATATGATACTGAAATCTTTATATGTAATGTTCACTGTCTGGCTACATGCTAGTTTAAATTAGAAATTTTTTACATATTTTTTTTATATTTCATTGTGCTAGTGTTATTATTACACTCATGGATATGTATATTAGGTTTCCTATTTCAATAAAGATTATTATTATTAATATTACTCTGTCAATGCATCAAATTTAGCATCAGGTAATAACGTGGTAATGGTCCTGCTAGACATCAAGGCAGCTTACGATCACGTTCTCATATTCAAACTGTTGGAACGATTGGCTCAGTGTACAATTCCACATGATCTCGCAACATTAATCGGGCATATCTTTACTAACCGACAAATTAGCATCCAAGATCCAATCACAGGGCGCATAATAGGGCCTGAATCTGCTAACCGAGGTCTCCCACAAGGATCGCCAATCAGTCCTATCCTTTTCAATATTTATAGCGATCCCATAAAACATTTAGTAGAAGACCAGGTATCTTTATTTGGGTATGCTGATGATCTAGCACTGATAAACGTCGGTACAGATACTCGAAAACTCATACATGATCTCAATGTGTCTCTGGAGAGAATTCATAACTTTCTGGAAGATCATGAGCTACCTCTTTCCGTCAATAAGTGCCAAGCAATTTCTTTGATCAGTAAACACATGCCCGATGTCCGCTACCATATACTTATCAACAACAATCCTATTCCGTGGTCACAAGAGGTAATATACCTAGGCATAATTTTCCATCATCAGCTATCATGGCGCCCACATGTAAATATGATTTGTGCAAAAGCACAAAATGGAATAAATCTAACGAGGTGTCTATGTCGGACGTGGTGGGGGGCCGCTCCTTCTACCTTGATCCTATTATATAAAGCTCTAGTTCGCCCACATCTTGATAGCGGCAGCATATTTTTTGGCAGATGCGCAAAAACAGTGTTGTATCAGCTCGATAAAGTACAGTATCAAGGATAACGCGTAGCTTTGGGTTTTATGAGATCAACACCCACTACAATACTACTATCAGAAAGCTCAGAGATGCCTCTTGCTCACAGGCGAAATTGGTTGGGAGTGAGATGCATTTCTAAATTGTTATCTTTCGTGAATCCTGATATTCATTTCGTTATGGAGTTGCATGATACACATATTCAATATCCTATATATTGGCGGCTCAATTGTCTTCCCCCCATCCTTACTGCATATATCAGACTAATACCCCACACCCCAGATATTATGTTGCTTCCCAATTTTCCTTGTTACCGTTATAGCTTACATGGTCAAATATCAATTCCCCACCACGAAATGAATCTCCAAAGAGAACGACAACCACCAGGATTTTCTCAGACTCGCCCAGCGACAATTTGCCAATCACACATATTTTTTCACCGATGTATCTAAAGATGAACGCGGTAATGTTGGCATTGGAGTTTTTTCACATAACCCAAACCATTCTGGACGATTACCCTCTTTCTTTTCAATATGCTCAGCTGAAATAACAGCCATCCAAAAAGCAGTACAATATATTGTAGACAACGATATCAAACACGCAGTTATCTTTAGCGACTGAAAAAGCGCCCTGGCAAAAATTTCCCGGTCAAGTATATCTGCAAACAGTGATTACCTTTCATTACGTACCAGACAACTGATATACAGAGCCGTCGCAAAGGGATTCAGCATACATTTGGCATGGATTTCTAGTCACTCCAACATCAAGGGTAATGATATAGCCGATACTTTAGCCGATATTGGAAGAACTCATCCACTCTCTAATCATCCTCAAGCAGACTATAGAGAGTTTCAAGCATTATTGAAATATAATATTTGGATAGACTGGACCAACCAATATAGCGGGGACGGACAATTCAAAGCCCAACTTTACTTTTCCTCTGTACCACAACCTTACAGAACTCCATGGTTCAAGGATCTGGCCGCTTGTTCTCGTAAAGAAATCGTCAATATGTGCAGAATTAGGAGCACTTATTCCCTCAATAAAGCGCATCTCCACAAAATTAGTCAGACGTTTCTCTCTTCCACTCACTAACGTTTCTCTCTGAAATACTTACCAGCGACGCACGACCTTGAAGTGAGCCAGGACCAAGCTTGTTCATCTACTGGTTTGAATTTCCCGCTGTATGCGCGATAGCTGATTGATTTACTGAATGACAGTAAAAGTGGAGAAGTGGAGGTGGTCTGAAGTGGGCTTTGAAGGCTAAGGCTCAGTTTACACATAGTGGACGTCTGGCAGAGACGAGGCGCTAACCTTTGCCCCTTCCGTGTGAAGTGGGTCTGAGGTCCAAAAAACGCCAACAACAACCTGCTCAAATTTGCATGTGTTTTTCCATAAGGAATGGCTTAGAACTCCTATAGCTATATTACTCATCATTTTGGCTTGGGATTATAACTTAACATTGAGTAGAAATCAATACTAAGACCCCATGCATCGTTTTCTAATGTAAATGTGGCAGAATCAAATATACTAATGCCACGGTTCACAATTCTACTAACTGCATGAATTATTTCGTTAGGTGATGAATTGGCTCATTGGATTATCAAAGGTAAGTTCATCAGGAACATGCATCAATATTTCCAAATAAAATGTAGTATACACCTTAGCAAATGTTATACTGAATTAATCTGTTCAAATTATACCTTTTTTAGAATATTGCTCGGATATATAGAGAGCCGCTTGTTTGAAATCCTTCAATCATGACAAGTAACCTTGATATCCTGGTACATCAAAGGTATGCTGGGGACTCGTCTCTTTCCTATAGACACGATTTTTCCGAGATAATCGCGTGTGAGAAATACCAGCAAAGTATAGCTGCAAATCGCTTCGATATTCATATCAATACACTTCGGACTACAATTCGAACACTCTTTCAAATGAAGAATGGAGTCCTTGTGAAATAAACTTTCTAAAATGTTTCTTTCTAATGAATATCATCCACAGCAATTCAAATACAACGCAAATAGCCACTTTCGCATAGGCACCGCTCTCGGTGCTTTCCATTTCCACAAAAAAGTATTGTTTAAAAAATTGTACAATATTGTATTCACCTGAAAATAACTATTATTAGTCATGAAATGGAATATTATTTCTCGTTGGTTCTTCATTTGTAAATCTTGATTTCAAATCAAAGCGTCCGAACTAGTAAAATGATATCGCCTTCGTTCACTGGTTTAAAACACTACTATCATTAATTCTATTGAAAAATGGTTAAAACAAATTGTCAGTTATAGTTGTTCTTGATAAACTAATAAAAAGTAATGAAGAAAGTTCAAAAATCAAAAAAAATGAATTTATATTGAAGAATGAAGTATACTTTCATCTGGAGAATTCGGAATACTTTTCTTCACAAAGTAGAATATATTTCACCTACCTGTAGTGTTTAGAATGAGATTATGCATTGTACTCAGGAATTCAATTCATGAACCTATTGTCAGAATGATAAGTTCAAATCATTGTCCTTTATCTATTTAAATTTCAAATTCGTCCTTATTGAATACAATCGTTTTTAAATTTATTCCCTAGTCCGGTGGCAGCGACTATATTTTACCTCATTATCGAGAACAATTAAAATAATAATTGTAGTGTTTATTCTGGAATTATCATGTTTACTAGAGGTCTTACTCAAACATAGTTTAACCTTACCCTTTAAACTTTCTTTATCGAAGTCTTATCAGCTTTTTGTAGATTAGTAATAATGTATTTTCGAGTCGCAGTGGTTCCTTAGCGTTGTGAAATAATGTTTTCAAGAAAGTTGAGTCATTACGAAATGGTTTGAATGGCAAAAGTTAACATACAGTCAGAGACGGATTCTAAAAATTGAAAAATTGAAATTGAAAAAATGTTCAGAAAAGCATTGACAGATACTTTTTGTCCAGATATTCAAAAAATTATACCTACAAATGCTGCATTTAGCAGAAAGTCAGTTATGATTGAAGTGATTATCAGTAAGCATACAAGTTCACACCATAATACTTTTGACGATGGGATTATTCAAAAGCCATTGTGAGGAAATACTGGTGTGGAATCTGCACATTGAAGTAAAAAATTAAACTACCTCAAGAGGAATGGAACTTTTTTAATCTTTCACATTCTGATGAGTTGGTAAAAACGCTTGAACGATAGATATGGATAGATCCAGGTAAAAAACAAAATCTAAAACAAAACCAATTCCTGAAATCAGCGCTATTTCATCATTTTGTTTCATGACAGAACTCAAATATCTCAAAAAATTATCTAGAAATGTAGAAATTGGGAAACTATATCGATAAAAACTCGTTACAGAGATGTATAGATCATGCATATACGTTTCTTTCAAATACAAGTTTAAGAAAAAAATCTAACCGAAACAACTACTTTCACATATATGAAAGTTGCATTGTGTGATGGAATTGGCCGATGAAAACCCATAACGTATACAAGTAACACTTCATTATGAGATTTTCACTGCGGTTCTGCTACACGTGTTCTATACAATAGATTCCTCATACTAAAAACGCTTGAGGAAGCTATTTTATAGCGAAACATGTGTTGCGGATCTGTAAACTGTCCACTGTTGCTAGAATTGAAATTATTTTTTTCGCCAGTTTGTATATGAAAGAAACTTTTGTTCATGATTTAGATATCTTTTCAAATAGTTTTAATTGATGTATATAATTAGGTACTTTCAGCGTTTCTTCAGAAGTTTTCAATTTTTTATAAAAGGAAGGGGAAATATTTATTAAAGAAGAAAGTAATACTAATCATGAAATTATGAAACAATAACAGAAATCAATTGGCGCTCCGGGACGACTTCATTGATTCCACTGCCGCATTTGCTTTTTCAGTTGCAGGAAAACCCGGAAAAACCACATTATCTGATGATCTTGATCGGCCAATGTTCTCTCTTTCATAAAACAAAATGTAGGGTGTCTCCAGAGGCTCCAATAAATTCAAGACATCGCCAGAACAGGTAGTGAAACGACTATCGTCAAACTTGAACCAGTCCGTTTCGTCTTTTGACCAATGCGTAATGGTGAAGTAGAAAATAGGCCAAAATATGGTATCGTTTGTTACGTATGCCTAGCTATTGAGTTATTGGCAAAAGCAATATAATTAAAAACTTATGATTTCGAAAAGAGAAACTACATTTTACTGATGGTTGGTGAGATTAGCTTTTCACAGAAATAATCCACAATATATCTATATCTATATGAAATTATCTGATCAAGGAACTGTTATTTGTGAGTGAGTAATGGAGAACAAATGATGAATTTTAGAATCAATAATGACGATTTGTTCTACATTTCGTCGCATTTGAAGCAGCAGTCATGCATTGAGGTTGAAATTGCAAGTATGAAATTGAAGAAAAAAATCCTGGAACATGTGATATGGAATCCTTTTTGGACTAGTCTATACACTCTATAATATTCAGATATAATTTTTAGTGTTGTGGAAGACAATGAAAAATTATAATACTTTTTGATACCTTCCAGGCTAAATATGAAGAAGTGATGTAAAATTTAATCATTCTTTGAATTCGATACAAGGTTTTCCTTAATAATATGCAAATATTTACCGATGTAAATCTACATTAAAAAAATAAGTAAGTTGCTATATAAATTAAGGTCCAAAAATATTCCGTTTCAAAAATACGAGATGTTAAAGTTTCGAGAAAAAATGAAAATTATTATATATGATGGAATTGGTCGATACTTGATGAAAATCCATAACTAACGTATTCAAAAAACACTTCATTGTGAGATTTTCATTAAACAGTTCACTGTAAAGAAACACCCAAAGAAGCCATTGTATGGTGAAACACGTGTAGTGTTTTTGTAAAACTGTTTAGTGAAAATCTCACAATAAAGTGTTTCTTGAATACGTTATGGGAATTGAATACGTTATGGTAATAACACATTTACCAGTGACTCTAACCAAAAATGATCTATTAGAGAGAAAATTAGATATGAAAGCAAGCATATTTCCGTGAATTGCCCGTTGATTCAGTTGATAGGGAACTTTGCGTCTCCAAGCAGTATCGAAGGCTGAATTTATATCAAAGCTTTTCTCTATTCGCGAAGGTTTCATGGATAACTAACTATATATGTACTAGGTTATCTGTAGTCGAACGATACATACGAAAACCACTTTGCAGAGTAATAATCATGTTATTTTGTAATCTGTAATCTAGCATTCAGTATTTTATTCCAGAAGATTGTACATGGTACATTTTAAATAAGGTGGACCTATAGCCTGTGTAGGTATCTGTATGTGGCCTGTTTGGCTTTTTAATGGATAGTACAATTGCTTCCAACCAATTAGTAGGCATTCTTTGTGAGTGAAATATTTCATTGTATATTCCTAGAAGATATCGCTTTCCTACTGGGAAGAGTTAAACAAAAAATATGAAAGTAATATCGTCTGGCCCGGGGGTGGAGTTATTTACTTTGGATAAGGTATCTTTCAGTTCATAGATCGTTATATTATAGTTTCAAGGGGCTCTCCGCATGAACCTCGATATCTAATAGATATGTCTCAATAGTTTTCGGCTAAAAAGTTAGCAATTTCCCGACTACTTGTAATACTAGTTACATTTTCAATCAGAAATTAAATATCTATATGACTCCTCAATCTTTTAATGTGGTTGATTTTCTGCCATACCTGATACATCGGTCTGGAAGGATTCAAAGTTGAGACGTATTGTGACCATGAAGTACGTTTGCTCTGTTTAATTATGTACCATTGAGTCTATTGTATTCTATCTTATTCTCAGTAGAGGTGTGCCTTTTCAATTTATTGAAAGTCGTTCTGCATTCTATAGTTGTTTTTTGCATTGTTCATTCCACCATGGAATAGGTTGACGGTGCGAAAACTGGGTTGTTTTTCCTATTGCTATGAATGCTGATTCACGAATACTTACAGAAAGTTACTCGACAAGCAGATTTATGTCTTGTACCGGGTTGGGAAATGCGTTTGGTATTTTTTCTTCCATAACGATTTCAATACCGTATCCAGTCGTTGTTGCTAACATTTCCAAGCCGCCATCGCCAGCTAGGACAGAAAGTAGGCAGTGATTCTTGTACACAACATAGGGCTTTGGTAATTATTGGCTCAGATTGTACAAATCATTGGTATTGATTTCTGAATCTGGTGGAATGAAGAAAATGCACATTTTTTGTGGGATTTTCAATAAAACAGCTACAGCTTCGAAGTCAATTGAAAGAGGAACTTTCTTTGCCTCGAAAGATTTTTAGTATATACCCCTCCTACGGCTCGGAGTTGATTTTGTGGACGGAGTTATGTATTTATATTGTATCTTCATTTTTCAGTGAAGTGGTTTCCTGAAGACATATAACTGGGGGTTCTTCCCCATTCATTAGCACTGGTAGCATTTCTGGATGAGGAAATACCCCGTTTATATTCCATTGCAAAATGAATGATGTTGATAAATTGTTTTTATGGAATTGGGAGGTCTCAAAATGTATCTAGTGATATGTCACTTTCATTTCCGGACACTGATATGTCAGACTCAGTGTTTAGTTCTCTGTGGAGCTGTTTCAATATTTTCTTTTTCAATTTTTTGATTCTGGACTCGATGCTACGTTCAGTAAGATCTTAGTGAGTATACGTAGAAGCATGTGAATTTCCCCCGGGCCACACTGAGGGGGTCTAGTGAACCAAACGAATCCTCCAGAAAACTCACAATTTGTTGTGTTGTCTTCGTTTTTTTTTTTGGAATCTGAGAACTGGAAATAACAACGGAATGCCCCAGTTCTTTTGTTGGATTTTGTTTCGATGGACTGATCTCTGAGTGATGCCGTTTTGCGAGTAGGTGTTCATTAAAATGGGGATCTTTTTATTTTGAGGGCCTGAAACTTCCACTGGTTTTTCTTGGACAATATTGACCAAAGGTTCAGTAATAATTACAGAAGTTTCTTGGGTATGAGAGGCTGAATCTTCGAGTGGTTCTTGAACAATATTGACAATAGCCTCGGTTACGGTTTCCTGACAATTAGCAGCGATATGGCCATTTTTCTTACATTTGTAGCAGATGGGTTTATCATCAGGAAGGTAGATACGAGTTGTTATCATAGGATACGATAAATGATTCGGGAAGATGAAAGCTATTGTTCGGAGTAGGTTGTATGAAGATTTGTCTGCGAAAACTCAATATATGGGTGTACTCAGTTGGGAAATACCAATGCGAAGAAATATTATGGGTGACTTATAGAGTCAATCCTAGAACTCTGAGGCTGTTTTCTATGATTTCGTGAGGTATCGTTGGCTAACGTTAGAAAGGACCAATCGAAAAGGACCAAATGAAAATTATTTTTGAATCCCCCGTTCCATTTTAAACAAAAGAGCTCTCTTGAGTTTGTTTTCTGCGGCATACCGTTTTTGAGTAAAAATATTAAAACCTTTGTATTGCCCAAAAATTATTGAAGAACTCTATTGAACTCAATCTTACTTCAGCTTTTCATTCATCTCATATTCACATCACATTAATACACAATAAATCTAATCGTGCATTATGTGCATTTATCGCTTTTATAGTCTGGTTCACATGTACTTTTTTTGTGAAATTTTACAGACGGGTCTAAAAATTACGACCAAGGTGTCATTGGATACGTATTTCTACCTAGAAAGTTTAAGGAAAGGTTTGAAAAGGCGCTGAAAAAATTACAAAAGTTATAAACAATTAAGTGAAAAAAATGGGGCTTTAGTTTTTTTGTATATCTCGAAAAATGTTCAAAATTTTCGAAATTTGAAAAAAGATCTGAAAAGATCAATAAATTTTCGTAAAAAAAGTCCCGACTCCCAAAACTGTATCTCAATTATTTATAATTTTTACAGAACCCTGAAAATAGAGCCAAAAACGGTTACCCTGGCTTCCGCGTGCATTCTGTCATTCTGACATAAAAACAAAAACATTATTTAAACATATTAAATGCGAATATTAAGAAATGAAAAAATTCAACTTATGTTGGGATACATCGATAAAGAATAATCCGCAGTCAAAAATTTTTTATCTCAATTTTAACATTAATTATGCATTTGTTGATTAATAACTTTTTTTGAATTGTAAGTTAATATAAAAACCCCTATTATTGATAAACTAAAACCCTGGCATTTTTTTCCTTTGGTGAAGTTATTCTTAATAGGCTAAAAAATAGATTACCGTTGCCAAAATAAAAAAATTGTTATTTTCAACTTTTTTTTTAACAATTGAAAATTATATATTGAAAAAAATACACATTTTTTTATTTTTATTGTTCCAATGTCTCATGGTTGAAAACTACTCAATACTATTTTTTTCACTGCTATTGTTAATAAATTTATTATAAACAAATAAATTGTTTATAAGCAATTCGAATTTTTTTTTTGTGTTATGTTAGTTGAAAAAATCATGATTTTTAGAAAAAAATGGTTTCTTAAAAAATGTTCTTTGTTGCTAAAAAATGCGTTTGTTAATTAACAATCGTTTTTTGTGACTTAATATTAAAATTGAGGAACCGTTTTTTTAATCATAAATTCTATTGTTCTTCAAAGAATTTATGATTTAAAAAAAACGTTTCCTTAATTTTGATATTCAGTCACAAAAAAACGATTGTTAATTAACAAACGCATTTTTTAGCAACAAAGAAATTTTTTAAGAAACCTTTTTTTTCAACTAACATAATGCAAAAAAAATGTCGAATTGCTTATAAACAATGTATTTGTTTATAATAATTTATCAACAATAGCAGTAAAAAAATTAAAAAAAATATTAAGTAGTTTTTAACCATGAGACATTGAAACAATAAAAATAAAAAAAAATATGTATTTTTTTCAATTTATAATTTTCAATTGTTGATAAAAAAGTAGAAACACTTTTTTATTTTGGCAACGGTAATCTATTTTTAACCTATTAAGAATAACTCCACCAAAGGAAAAAAATGCCAGGGTTTTAGTTTAATAATTATAGCTATAAGTTATAATTATAAGCTATAGCTTATAATTATAACTTTCAATTAAAAAAAAATATATTAATTAACAAATGCATAATTAATGTTAAAACTGAGATAAAAATTTTTTGACTGCGGATTATTGTTTATTGATGTATCCCAACAATACATGAGGTTTTTCATTCCTTAATTTCCGCATTTAATATATTTAAATTTTTTTTTTTTTTTTTTTATGTCAGAGTGACAAAATGCGCGCGGAAGCCAAACTATCCGTTTTTGGCTTTATTTTCNGATCTTTTTTCAAATTCCCAAAATTTTGAAAGTTTTTCGAGATATTAAAAAAGTAAAGCCCCATTTTTTTTCACTTGATTGTTTATAACTTTTGTAATTTTTTTCAGCGCCTTTTCGGACCTTTCCTTAAACTTTCTAGGTAAAAATACGAATCCAATGACACTTTGGTCGTAATTTTCGGACCCGTCTGTAAAATGTGACAAAGATAAGCAAAAAAGTACATGTGAACCAGACTATTATCACGAGAGATATCAAATCGTGCTTTGCCAGGTATTCGAACTTCTTTCAATCTTCATCGTCGTCTTGTAGAAACTGTTACTATTCGAATAGGAACATCTGAATGGAAGTCCTCAAAGTTTAAAAATGGCTAAAATTGAGGAATCGGTGCTACTGAAAATCGAGGAACATTCTGAAACAAGTACGAGGAAGATCGCTAGGCAGTTTAAAATTTGCCAAGAAATTTTAGTAGATTTCTTGTTATATACTTACCATATTTTGAGAGTTCGGGCATTACCTACCAAAGATTTTCGAAAGCATGTTACTTTTTGTTAATATTATATTATGCGAAATCAGCAATTTGAATCGCTTATTCTGTTCACGGACGAAGCTAATTTTTCAAGATATGATGTTCAAAATTTCTACAACAATCAGTTATGGATGGAAGAAAACCATATATGCCATATATAAACCCATTTCTGAAAACAATTTTTGTTTAACGTAATGGCAGGAATTATTGGTTACCACTTTATTGGACAATTTTGCTTCCCTGGAAGACTTCCTTTCGCTGCTGCTCAACAATGTACCTTTGGCAACAAGGAATGAAAAGTGATATATACATGATGGTACACTAGCACATTTCAGTGTAGTGGTTCGGAATCATCAGTATCACTACATACTAGTACTTCCCGCTTTTCGTCTCTATGTATGCCTAAATCTTTAATGCGGGTTTTTTAAATAGAGTGATTCAAGAGGAAGATTTATATGTATATAACATACAAAGGGATACTGAAGCTTTTGGAGGTTCCTAATGTGATGTCGTAAATGAACACATTTTTTGCGCCTACCTGAACCCTACGATATAGATCAAAATAATGTACTACAGTATTGTACACCATAAAACTATAATTATTTTATTTTCAAGTTTTTAATTTCTAATTTTGTTACTCAATTCTTCTCATTCTATTCGGTTCATTTAGTGCCTCAGTATTACAAGGTAAGATGTAATCCGCTATTTTGTAGCTGCGGCCATCTTGAATTCGCGTTTTTTTGCAAATTGTATTAGTAACATTCTTCTAGTCAAGCACTGTCATTTGATACCCATATTGAGGTAGTTGTAAAAAATATGTAGTCCGCCATTTTGTAGCTGCGGCCATCTTGAATTTGCATCTTTTTCAATATGCACTACTATTCTACTAATAAAGCCCTGACATTTGATACCCATATTGAGGTAGTTGTGAAACAATATGTAATCCACTATTTTGTAGCTGATGCGGGCATCTTGGACTTACAATGAGAATTTATTGAATTGTATTGTCATCAAAACTAAATGTGTGTACCAAATATCAGATCAATGTGTCAAAAACTATTAACATAATAACGATTATGCTCCTTAATTTATTCTATGATGAAATCATTTTTCTTTTCACTTCACAGTTCTCAATTGCTTCAATTTTATCAATCTTTGGTTATGTATCCAAGTTAGTATTTATTTTACATCAATGTCTTCCACATTACACTCTCAAATTGAATGAAGACTTGGTATATTTCACGATGAATGTTATCTTGCTACTTCTGATCAAGTTTATCGACAGGTCAAAATGTTGGAACGCTAGAATGTTTCTGAACTTTATGTATAATGAGGAATATATTTTCTTTGACTACATACAGACCTTGTTTATTGCTGATACCACGATTGCTATCTCGGAAATGGTAGGTCCTACAAGAACGGTTTGATAGAACAAAAATTGCCTTTTCAGAAATGCAACATAATAATATTCTCAGATCGATAAAATCACCAATAGTTTCTGAGATATATGCAAAAAACTGATAATGACAGATTTAATTTTTCTGCTATACCGCCTTCATTTTCAATAATATAAAAATGACAGTAGGAATTATTGGCTTTATTTCATCAATATATTTTTTTAATACTAACCTGTATATTTTTTTATACATTTTGGTCATTGTAATTACAAATCCATTGACATATTGCAACATATGTATTTCTCGACATTTCTTCTAAAAAAACTTCAACAAAATTCCATCATTTAACTTTTTTCCAATGAGAAATCAAATTTCTAAATATCGTTGCAAGCACATAGTTAATAGTATCGTAATACACCACGTTGAAAAAACACAGTTGCGAAAGAAAATGCAACGAAATAATAAATCGTAGAAAATGAACATCATAAGGGAATGCCTCACGTATCATTTTTTAAGTTGTCATCTCACGCGAGTTACGTAGCACCGGCTATCAAGAAACGTGCCTTATCTACAGGGGCCCGAGACTTTGCAAACTCATTATATTTCGAATCTCATAATAATTGTCTTAATAAATATTCATTCTTTGTACTGCTCTCGAAGATAATAAACGCTTTCTCTAGTCTTATGTGAAATCGATTTTTTTTAAAGTAAGTTTTCGATTGCCAATACATAATTCGCGAAAAAAACTTCAATACATGGCGTTCTTGACAAATTCAGAGATTCATTTTTAGATGTCAGTCATGGATAACTGGGTTTTCAAAGAAAAAAACAGTATAAATATTCTGTAGGTTTTTTACGCATTTCTTAGCGTTGGAACCGCTGACAACTAGATGGTAAGAAAAATGCCAACTTGACCGGTTTTACCGAGCACCCTATATATTGTTTCCAAAAGTTGAGATTCCCGGAATTATCATAGTGATGTTGACTAACTATTCCCAAAAAACCCACCTAATTGCTGTAGACATGCGGGTGGTGAATTAAAATATTATTGTCTGCAAAATAGGTTTTTTTGAATATTGACAATACCGCAATGGAATTGAAAGATGCATTCTTATACTGGGTGTTCTATTTAAAAAAATATAACTTTGGTTGACCACGCTCACCCAGTATGCGAGAAAATAATTTTGAAAGATATTATTTATTGATACAACTGCGAAAAAAAATTGAGCAAATCGAAAAATTGTTTCCTCTGATAGGAATGGACCGAGGGGACATTGTTGTACCAACTCCGAAGGAAGATGGAAACGATTGGTCTATCAAATCCAGCCAACCTCAAGTGTCAAATCTCCCGTAGAAAAACTTGACTTCCTATAATGATAACGATCTTCCCCAATGGGTTACGGTATAATTAAGCAAAAGAGGAAAATCTTCAAGTTACTCAAAGACAAAGCAACTTGTGGAGGGGGCAAAATCACAAAACCATTTCTGAATGCGTCCGCTTATCACCTTTTCCAATCATTCATTAATCTTTATGAAGGTGTTTAACGAAATGCGGGTGAATGAACATGAAACTAGTGAAGGACGAAGAACAAAAATAAGGAACAGTTCATGACACGACATCGATAGCAACGAAAGTGAATCATTGAGATTGCTGAGAAAATGAAAGAGTGATATTGAATTATGAGTAATAATTTTTAGGTACCTGTTTGGATGAAATTTTCAATTTGTTGAAAGTGCCACGTATGTAAGGTCACGCAGATATTCACGAAAAGAAAATAATTAGAGTGAGAAATGAAAAGGAAAAGAACTACATGAATAAGATAAAACGAGAGAGAAGTCGAGAAACTGTACGGAAAGAAAGGAAAAAAGTATAAACATCCTAAGAAATATTGCTGAAATGGTGAAAGAATTGGGACATTTACAATTTTCTGTCATATCTTCTGCAATAAAATATCTAGAAAAAGCTCGTAATTTGTTAAGTATGCCTCTCAATGACGAACCTGAAGCGGTGAGATTTTCGATATTCCATAACGTATGGCTGCAGTTCAATGGCTGCATGTTATTATCGAAACACTGTTGATAATTTAGTATCAATTTTGAGATTTTTGTTTACTTACTGTTCAGTTCAATTTTCACATCAACTTTGTCGTCAACGTTTCTGAAAATCAGTGGTTTCTCGAATTCAATTATTCCACTTCCCGTTTTCGGATAATCTACGATATAAAATGGCTCTGAAAACTCCGGTTTGTCTTTGGTTTTCTCTTTCGGCAATTCCAGCAGGAACACTGATGATCCTGTCAGGACATTTCCTTCCTCAGTAGCTTCCAAGTTCGTAACAATAGGAGACTTTCCTTCTAAGGTGGATTCGTTCAAGGCGTTCTTGATTTTGAGTCGCCATTTATTTGATTGATAAATAACATCAAAGTTTTTTTCGTATCCTATGGAATAAGTCATATATTATGATAAAAACTTTCGTTTTCTTGAGAGTTCAATGTGTTATTGATGCGTGTGCTGTGTTTTTTCGCTTGTTTGTGAGTTTCTTGAGGTTTCTGAATGGTGAATGGAAATTTGTGTAAATGTAATTCATGTTACGTGATTCATGAAAATACGATGCGTGTACAATGTACGAGTACGATACTCTTGTTCTTCATGTCGCTAACAGTGTTCTCATGAGTGAACAATTGATCGGGTTTATTACTCACCCTTCACTTGTATTGTAACAGTTGCAACATCTTTTATATTAATAAAAGTAATTTCACTATTGAAGTCGATTAAACCAGTTTTGCTCTCTGAGTAATTCGCCATGTAGTAGTCCTCTGAAAATATTGGTCCTTCCTTTTTGTCCTGTTCAGGTAACTGTACAACCAAAATGGATATACCAGTGTTTTTGAAGCCTGTTGCATTTGCCGTCATGGTAATGACGAGTTCTTTTTTTTTCAGAGTGGTTTCTTCGAGAGCCTTTTGAATTTTTATTTGCCATTTTCCGCTAGACTTTTGAACGAGGAAATTTTCGATATAATCTGAAACATACATTTTCTGTTTCAAAAGCTTTCGCAAATTATCGATTTTTAACTTATGGATAGTGTTGACTTATGTCTTTGAAAATTCAACTCTACTTCTATAAATCCGTTCGTGCTGCAAATCATAGGAATTGATCAGTTGCAAATTTTGAATTCAGGTGGTTGTATAGTGGAAATGGAAATTATTTATACCCTGAATTCTAGACAGTGGTTTATACCTTTCCTTGTTCAAAAGAATTGAAAATTGATCATGGTGAAATGGATGAAAAATAAAGGATAAAAATAAAATCGTAGTCAGATTAGGAGTTGAAAAACTGGATTGTGTTGAAGATAAACACTGATGATTCAGTAATTCATTCAGTTTTGAAAGCTCTAGGAGAAAACTTGACTGTGAAACGGGAATATTGTATGCGATCAGACCAATTTCATGATATTTTTTTCTATCTATTCATGAAATTGTAGACATTATGTTGCATCAATTTGATAAAATGAAAAGTTTATGTATGTCTAGATTACCAAACAATGGATTGATTTCTGTTTGAGTTTGACTAGTTATGGAGATAAAAAAGAGAGGTTGCTTTTGACAACTATGATTATGTTTTTTTTTTCAATTTTCATTTTCTCAATTTTTCAACTTCAGTCAACAAGCTTGGGAATAAGTGTGTCAAAACCAGAAAAAGCTCGTCAAAGTCCATCAAAAGTGAAGATGATGTCAACTTTTTTTTACCGCGGTGTTGTGTACACAGAATTCTTGCCAGACGGTGAGAGAAATAATTAAGAATATTATCTGGCGTAATGCGGCGTTTGAGAGAGCAAATTTGTCTAAAAATATATGTAACAAAGAGACCACGATAATGCACCATATCATAAGATTTTTATTGTGAACGAATTTCTGGCCAAAAATTCAAGAAATATTATCGAAAAGCCACCATACTCACCTGATATGGCACCGGCTGATTATTTTTTTTCAAAGCTCGAATTACCTCTTCGAGACACCTGTTTTCAATCGATAGATGACATAAAATAGAATTCGCATTTAGTACTGAAGTCGCATTTAGTACTGAAGTCGAATCCATAAAATGCGAATAAAAATTGTTTTGATGATTGGGTTGTTTGTTGGCTTGAGTGTATACGAGTATAATAAATTCAGATGAATAATACATATTTTGCATTTCATTGAGCAATTCCCGGTACTTTTTTGACATAGTGGTGTACTGTAGTGTTAGCTGTTATAGAATTTGTGGCCGAAAAGTGAAAATGGTGATGTCGATTTTATCCGAAGAACCAATACTAGAACATATTATCAATCAAGATGTACGGAAAGAACAGGAAACAGAAGACATTGCTGAACCAATAGAGCATGAAATAAAACAAAAAAGAAAAAGTGGAAAACCAGGAAAAAGGGAAAGAAAATAGATAATTATGATTTGCTCAAATATTTGTCACAATAAGGTACACAGAAAAATGTCGTCATTTGTTAAATATTATTGAAAACGTCCGATGAAAATTGCATTTAGTCCTTAAGTTTCCGTTCTCAGAATTTGATCTTGTTATAATTTATTGGAATAATTCCAATACTAAACGAAGTACTAGGGGTGGGAAGTTTTGAAATGAAGTCACTGTATAGTGTAATGTACTTAGCATTTATATTTTGTTTACTCACTATCTTTCATATGTAAAATGAGAATATTTTTTGGAATTATTCTCTTTGTACTCTATTCGTGTAATAAATAAATAAATAAATTCAGTTGACGAAAATTATGAATTCAGGTGATTATGTGGTAGAAACAAGAATTATTGGTACCCTGAATTCGAAATAGAAGTTACTCCTTTCCCTGTCTAAAAAAAAATAAATGATTTGAAAACCAATAGTAGAAAATTGATCAACGTGAAATTGTTGATGAAGAAAACTAAAGAACGAAAATAATGTAGTGTTTAGATTAGAACGTAAAATAATAGTGAAATTGATTGAAATGAATTACATTGGAGAGAAACAATAATAATTAATTTAACAAAAGTTTAGTAACTCATTCATATTTGAAAGCTGTAGAGAGAGGAACTAGACTTGGAAACGGCATTATCGTATGCGATTAGATCAGGTTCACGACATTTTTGTCTGTCTCTTCATGAAATCGTAGACGTTTATTCAATTTCAAAAACTACACCTCCCGATTTGATCTCCAAACTTTATTTTAAAAAAAATGTAATCACGACATGTTTCGCTAGCACAGCAGCTACTATGGATCTTCATCAAGTAACGGCCGAATCAATCAGAAAAAAATATTGTATCAATGTTATACAATGAAAAATTTCGGAATTTCTAAATTAGCAAAGATTGGACTGACTTTTGTTTGAGTTCTACTAGTTAAAGATATAGAGTTTTAACATCTATAATTTTTCAATTTCTCTAGCTTAAATTGATTTTTATTTTTGTGATAAACGAAACCACGAAAATAGTGGGTTATTTTTTTTGTAAACCATTCCTCTTCATTTTGATAGTCCTTCTCATCAATTTTATAGATAATCTTTGTGAAATCAAAGTCGCTGATGAAATTGAAATCATTATGGTTTTCTTTGATAATTCTACCAGTGTAAGTTGTAGTTTAGGTACGGTTTCTCAAGAATGTTGATCAATATAATTCAAAATTCGCAAAAGTTAGTTACGTACGAAATTTGTCATCATTATGAACATTATACTGTTCTTCAGTTCCTTAGTAGGAGTCACTAAATGTGGACTTTGTTTTTTGGAGAAATATTTGATGAATTTTGCTGATATTTAATGAAAATTCATAACGTATCCTGGTAACACTTCATTGTGAGATTTCCATTTGAATATTTACAAAACTGCAACACGTGTTCATACCGAACACGCCTGAAGACGCTGTTGTATAGTGAGACACGTACTGTGGTTTTATGAACTGTTCATTGAAATTCTCGCAATTAAGTGTTAGGTGAATACTTTGGAGAAAGTTTTTCTGAAACATTCTGATAAATCTAGTTGAAAGTTATGATAACCTGTTGCCAGTCTTGACATTTCACTAGCGAGCGAAATTTTCATTTTCATTCAAGTCTTTTGACTTATAAGAGTCGAAATACATTTCCTGTAGAAACCAATGTAGATTCTTGGGAATGAATTAATGTTGATGAAATGGTAACCTGAAGAACGTTATCGACTTTGACAAATGTTAGGTAAAAAATCATAATTTGGTGTTTCAAGTGACCCAAAGACAAAGCAACTTGTGGAGGGGGCAAAATCACAAAACCATTCCTAAATGCGTTCCTTATCGCCTTTTCCAATCATTCATGAATCTTTATGAAGGTGTTTAACGAAATGCGGGTTAATGAACATGAAACTAGTGAAGGACGAAGAATAAAAGTAAGGAACAGTTCATGACATGACAACGATAGCAAAGAAAGTAAATCATTGAGATAGCTGAGATAATGAAAGAGTGATACTGAATTATGAGTAATAATTTCACCTAATTCACTTGTGAGTGAGGAGGCATATGTCCTCTTTCATGAACAGGAGAGAACGAAGCAGTACTTTTGAGGTGCCTTTTTTCTCTTTTCTCTTAAATTCTGTTAATTGATTTGTATTTGTATGTTCTATGTGAGA
>WOGL01000084.1:0-20261 GCA_015342145.1 Leptinotarsa rubiginosa | reverse complement strand
CCGATGTTGTTCATATGTTTGTTGAGTCTACAGTGCCCTGTCAATAGTCCGACCAGAACTCTAGTTGATCGTCTATTCAGACTTAGTAGGTACTCTGTGAATTTTGGCGATGGCTCTTTAATGAACTCTTTGGCCTGTCTCATACCCGCGGCGCTTCATTCCACCATTTTTGAGCGTCGTGCTCCTTCTCGTGCTAATGAATCAGCCTCTTCGTTGCCCTTGTATCCTGCGTGGCCTGGTACTAGAGAGCTTAGTGTTCAGTACAGAAAACTATGTTATTCATACAGATATGAAAACCTACTACAAGAAAATCCATACTGAATTATGGCAAGATCAATGGAATGGGTCCTGCAGTAAACATGTCAAAGTAAAAACAAGTGTACTTCCATGGATACATCTCCAGACAAATAAGAAAACGCAGGTCACATCTCGCCAGCGAATAGACCATACTCGCCTCACCCATGGATACCTCATTGCCGGCAACACCAGCCGGCATCGTGATATTGATTTAAAAAGGAAAAATCCACGCTAATGAAGTGTCAAGCAATAGTTAAAGTTAAAGAAATAAAAGATTCGGAACAAACAATATTTGTAAAAATATAATGAAACAGTATTATTATTAATAACTTCTCGGTGAGAGATTTCGTAACATTTTGAATGAAAGATTCAAGAAGAATGACTTCTCTCGTGAACTTTCAAACTATTACTATGGATGAAGGATTTTGAACAGATTCTACACTGAAAAGATTTTTCCCCAGTATGACTTCTTTCATGAGCTTTCAAAGAAGCAATGTACTTGAAAGATTTCGGGCAGACTGTACATTGAAAAGGTTTTTCTCCGGTATGAAATCTTTCATGAGCTTTCAAAGAAGCAATGTACATGAAAGATTTCGGGCAGACTGTACATTGAAAAGGTTCTTCTCCGGTATGAAATCTTTCATGAACTTTCAATTCACTACTTTGAGCAAAAGATTTGGAACAGCTGCTACACTTGAATGGTCTGACTCCTGCATGTGTCCTTTCATGAATTTTCAAGGAACCACTTTTAGTGAATGATTTCGGGCAGACTGTACAGTGAAACGGTTTTTCTCCGGTATGAGTTCTTTCATGAACTTTCAGATCACAACTTCGAGCAAAAAATCTTGGACACATTGTACACCGAAACGAGTTTTCTCCAGTATGCCTCCTTTCGTGAATTTTCAAATCAACATTTCGAGTAAAAGATTTCGAACAGATATTACACTGGAACGGTTTTTCTTTGGAATGAGTTTTTTTATGACCTTTCAAGGTATCAGGACGAGCGAAACGTTTCGAACAGATAGTACACTGGAAAGGTCTTTCACCAGTATGACTTATTTCGTGAATTTTCAATTCCGGACCCCTAGTGAAAGATTTACTGCAAATTCCACACTGAAATGGTCTTTCCCCAGTATGACTCCTTTCGTGGATCTTCAAAGTACCATTCCGGGCAAATGACTTCGAACAGAAAGTACAATGGAATGGTTTCTCTCCAGAATGAACTCGTAAGTGAACTTTCAGTCCATCAGACTTAGCGAAATACTTCAAACAAATACCACACCTGAATGATTTCCCACCAGGAAGACTCTTCAGGTTCGATTGTGTAGCAGGATCCAAAAGAAGTGGGTCCACATCCTGGGTTGAGTCCTGAGCTCGCATAGAATAAGAGAAGTTTTTTTCATTCTCAATCCCATACTTGAGATCTTCGTAAACAATGTCAATTTCATCTTCCATCTTCATTTGAATGTGTTCTCCAATGCTTTTATTATCACCGTTGCCATCCATTGAGTTCGGGTTGCTGATGAAGTCAGTGTGAAACATTTCAGATCCTTCTGGTTCAATTTTCACAGGTTTCGGAAAACGTGGCTTCACATCTTGAGTCAAGTCCTCACCACGCATATAGTATGATAAGTTTTCTTCATTCTCAACTTCACACTTGAGATCTTCGTAAAAAATATCGATATCATCTTCCATCTTCATTCGCCTATGATCACCATTGCTTTTGTTATAACCGTTGCCATCCATCGAGTTCAAGTTGTTAATGAAGTCAGTTGAAAACGTTCCAGCATCCCGTGGTTCAGTTTTCACTAAGTCACTATCAAACGTTCCATATTCACTAGCTTCTTGTGGTTCAGCTTTCACAAAATTTAAATTGAAAGATATTTTTGAAACAGTCTCGATGGGTTTCTTATTTGTCATTCCACATGCACCACTAGCCATTGTAAAATTGTATGGATATTTTCCAAAATACACAGAAACCTAATTTAACAAAATATATACTTTTCTAAATTCTGCCGATCACAGTACTATGTTCACAACAGTCGACCAGAACTGATCTTTTCTCTGACCTGGTCCTCCATTTATACTAAATTGAATTTATTTTAACTTGTCATTACAGCCAATCAGAAATGAGCCCATTCACAGGTAGAATAAACGATTTCCGAGAGGTATCAATATTCACTTCAATTATGGTGATTTAAAGACATGTCACCTCATTATCTTTGGAGCAGGTAGTGAAAAAATTCCACCATATTCTAAATACTCACCGTGGATGGCTAGATAGAAGCTACCAATAAAAAAATCAAATGTATCACAAATTAAAAAAAGAACCGAATGATGAAATCCTACAACAAGAGTTTAGAAACTATAAAAAATTACTCGAAAATCTAATTTAAAAAGAAAAATCGGATCATTACAGAAAAAAATTTGAAATAAATAAAAAAGATTCGAAGCAATTATGGCAAACAGTAAACGAAATACTCACAAACCCTAACTTTACAGAAATAAACAGCATAAACTCAAAAGGTGGGTATGTGTCAACAGAACCAACAGAAATAGCAATTAATTTTAATGACTACTTTATAAATGTAGGTTTAGAATTGGCAAAAAATATTAAAGAAGAAGATAGATATAGAGAAATTGAAAAATAATGAAAATTCACTGTTTCTCCCCATTAAATCCTTTAGAGATTAAAAGTGTTATATCAGAGCTAAAGAATGAACAATCGCCTGGACCCGACGATTTGAAATCAGAAACAATTAAAATTATAGTAGACTACATCAATATTCCGCTTACAGATATATTCAATAAATCATTTGATACAGGTGTATTTCCTACAGCGTTCAAGCTAGCTACTGTTGTTCCAATTTACAAAAATGGTAAGCTGAAATCTCTAACTATCGCCCCATAGCATTAATATCTAACTTCAGTAAAATCATTGAGAAAATAATGAAAACGCGACTGAATAAATTTCTGAATAAATAAAACATTTTGTCTTATTCACAGTTGGGATTCAGAGAAGGAAATTCAACTCAGGATGCTATAAAAAAACCAACAGTTCGAATATATAAGGCTATAAAACCATCCATCGGAGTATTCGTAGATTTGGCAAAAGCCTTCGATACTGTTGATCACTCCATTTTATTGCAAACCTTAGGGGATATGGGAATAAAAGGTACAATCTTATGAAATTATAATCAACTGGAAGAAAGCAACAAGTGCGACTTCAAAACCACAAAAACAAATGATTACATGTGGTGTACCACTAGGTACCGAGTTGTGGCTCTTACTATTTACTACTTATCCGGACAATCTATTCATCACAGGAGTTGAATGTGAAATAAATAGTTTTGCGGACGACACTGTCCTGTTCTATGGAAGTGACACTTGGCAGGAGTTCCCAAGATAATAAAATGGCTGAATTATAGACTGCTGTCAACTAATTTCGGAAAAACCATTTATTTTTATCTTTCAGCAGCAATAAAACTTAAGTTGGATTTATAGTTTAAGTAACGCAACATAAGACGTACCGTAACTTAATCATTAACGCAAAAAAACAAATATTCGTTTCATAGATGACGCACCGCAACGCAAAACTGTAGCATCCGCATGCGCATATCGAATTCACTCTTGTCAAATCATGTTGTGTTGGTTTTCTATTCATAAAACCAGTACGGTTGGATATGTTTCTATCCTTCACTCATGGTAATGAATTGAGAAAGAATAGAAATACAGTAATTGCACGATCGGTCAAATGCAAAGAGATTTGTTTTGAAAGTTTCAAAATGATTGTCAATAATAATTATCTTCTATTATCCATCTATTCATTATTATTGGCAAGTGCGCGGATAAAAAAAAGGAAATCTAGGAAATTTAAGACAAGACCTTTAAATGCAGACAGAAGAATTCGCGGATTCTACACAACATTTTTGCCAATGAAAAATGATCCAGAACAATTTTTTAAATATACAAGAATGAGTATAAAACCATAAAATATTAAACAAACTAACCACAAAATCGAAAACTGACATCTGATAGGGACATGACGCAAACTGTCAACTGTTGAAAACAGAAATTTCGTGCTCTGATTAGTTGTCCGTAAGGAATAGTTCCGCAAGAGATGAAACATAACCATCTCTTACGTTACGGATACATCATTGCGTTTGCGGAGTGGCATTTATAAATGAAAGCATGTTAATCTGAACCTTTGTGTTTTTATGGTACGGTGGGCGTTAGCGGTACGGTTGCGTTACGTAATCTATAAATCAGCCTTTCCAATCAAAAAGTTAACCTGCTACACACAATTTCGAAAAAGAGTAAAAAATACTTCTGCTATACCTACCTGCTACTATAATACTGAGGAATTTCTTTCGGTCGACTTTGCAACTTATAAATGCAACTTATAAAAATTTTTATCACAGACTTTCACTTATAAAAATTTTTATCACAGACTTTCACCATAAACTTTTTGTGAAGTATGCTTGAACCATATATATATTTTGTGTCAAATCTTGACCTTTATTTTACTCTTAAATTTCAGATTGTTTCAGTTTTTAAGCCTGATTTGTCAACAAAACCTAAACTTTTTTAAAAATAAAGACTGAAAATGTCTTCTTCCAACTTGAATTTGTACAAAAAACTTAATGAAGGCCTAACAAAGCTCAGCATGTATCTTTTTAAGAAAAAAATTAAAAAACATTGAACACTTCTTCTATTCAATAGAAGAATACATGAACTCCACAATTCACTTGGCCATTGCTATACATTCACTTCCTTATTTTTTTCATTTTTACATTTATATGTGTACATATTTCTAAATCTGACTTTGAGTCGACTGATATGTAGTGTTTTTTCTTTTGTTTAATTTAATGTTTATATGAAAGTAGTTGTTTCGAGAGGGCTTTTTCTTCCAGTTGATGTCTGAAAGTTCATTTTGAAATTAATTGCTTTCTCTCTTTTTTGGAAGTTTCCCAAATTTTTTATATAAAAATGGAGAAATAGAAAGCCAAAATATTCATTTGTCAAAAAAAATTATTGAAGATTTGAAGAAATTACCAAGTTATGTAACAATTTATTTGAATTTTCATCATTTGTCTCATGATATATTTACATTTTCACCAACACAATTTCTGGCTAAAATCATATAAGCATGTCATATTTTTACAGACCACCAGAGGACTTGGTGAAGCCCATGTTGTATGAAAACATTCCAGGAAACCCATCTGGTTCAATATCATTGCCTGCACCACCTCCACCACCCAGAAAAGCTTCGTGATAATTGAGAATATATTATTTCTATTCCAATTCTACTTTGTGTACCTTCTCAATGTGCTATAGTGAACTGAAATATAGTTACACGTGTTAATATTGTTACTCATAAAATAACTATAATAGCAGTGGTGCTCATTACATTTGACATATTCACGTATTGAAATTATATTTGTTCCACTAATATTTCATAGAAAGATGAGAACAATTCAGGAAGAAAGTATTCGAATAGGCTGTGCATAAAAAAAAACGAATATCGGGGGAAAATATATTGAAAGCAAATGTTCACAAGGTTAATGTAATTTAGTGATTTTATTTTCTTCTTATATGCATTTTTTCAGTTTCATTCCAAATAATCGTTTTCAAGTTTATGCTTTTTGTTTTTCTATAAAATCTTTTTCATTTTTTATTTATCGAATATTTACAGCAAATTCTAAAACAAAATTTATAGTAAGAATAAATAATGAAGGTAAATATGTAGTACATTTTTCAATATTCAATGATATTCGAATCAGTGGACACAATATTAGATGAAATCCATATAAATAAAATGGTAAAATTAACAAAGACGCTTGAGTAGGATCTGTTGGGTTTAAAAAGTTTGTTCCACCTGTACTGAAAAATATAATGATGCATAAAATTTCTGACTGTTACAAGAGACCTATTATCAAACTTGATAACTTGGTTTTGTCACCTAAGGGTATCATAAGTAATATCATAACATAATGATAGAAAGTTCAAGAAACTGAAATAATGCCGGACTCGTAGTGAAGTTGAATTGCTTCTTTTCGTTCTAAATGAGAAGCAAACAAGCCATTTACTTTGAGCATTTTCAAGTTTCACATGTGAACAAATATTTGAATATATTTTTCATGATAAAAATAAATTCAAAACCTAGGAAGTTGATGATGTGAATTTTAAAGAAGTAAAAGATTTTTATTGGTATCAGAAGTGGTCAGACTCATCAATCTATAAATTCTTTATAGCGAATAGTAGAGAAATAGATTTTTAATCAGTCAATTTATCACTCCATTATCAATAACCTTTGTTGCTGAAAAAAAATAAACAATAATTACCATGCGAAGTAAATAAATCTGCTTAAAATTAATTACACTTTCATGAGTGGAATTGCTTTCTTCCTCAACAATTCTGTCAGATGAAGTATTCAAAAGATTTGACATTTAGGTGATTCTTATCAAAACTGTCCAGATTTAACGTTGGAGCATCTCTAGCTACTTAATCTTATGCGATTTGAGTAAATTTCCAAATTTTAAAATGTGATATTATTGCAAACAATTTTAGATATTCATTATAATTACGGCCTGAAAAGAACTATAAAAAACAAATGAAGGTACAATTTGAATTTCTCTTTGAAAATGTATTTTTTGAGGCACAATTTTTTTACATATATTTTTTTATTTGTTTTATATAAACGCTACACACTCCAAAGGAGTTATTATTTTGGAAAAAATCGACCATCAGCTTGGTGGATAGTGATCAGACGTGAACAATATGTAGAAATGGAGTTCCTAAGTTCACCGTGACTGTCATCAAAGAAAAGTAATGAATAAATTGCACAGTGAAACAAATTGTATCATCAGTTTTGTTTTATCAAACTCATATATGGCTGTTATACAAATCAAGTCACGTTTTTAACATCCAATGTAGTTGATTTGAACTATCATTTGCATTTGGTAATTACGGGCAAGCAGCTGCCATTTGTATAATATATTTTAAAAAATTCGCTCAAGCTACATACTACTAACTTCTATCAATACGAGTTTCTAGATTTATTCATTGCAAACATATTTGATAAAACAACGGATTTTGAAATATTTTGTTTCACATATTTTTTTCATGTTTGATGATATCTGGAATAGTTTTCGATTTCACGCCTGGTGTTTTTTGTGGTCAGACAAAAGTTTTCCAAAGAATGAATGAATCCGGGCTTAGCTTAAGTTACATTCTTTTTTTTTGTGATGCAGATTCGTGATTTTGATTAAGATTTGTAATGTATTTTTATATATTTTTGCAAAATTTTTGCCTCATACAGAAGGTTTAAAATCTAACTAAATGTTAGTTATATTACCTCGTATGAGTTTATTGTATGTTAATTGTAACATAAATGTGAATTATTATCAAACTATTCCTGTACAATTAGTTCTCATTACACTAGCTATATATTTTGTTGCATATTATTTGTACTGTTTTAAAGAAATGGCGACCTATTGGCATAAAATATATTGGTGCTAATTTTTAAGCTTGTCAGCGTTGTTTATATATTCACTTGCATTTTTGAGATGTAAAGATTTTTGTCAATTTGTTATATATACATAATATAAATTATTACTAATGTACTTGTTTTATTTCATGGGACTGCTGAGTTCAAATTTTATATGGCAAGGGGTTCTACTTTTCATCAAACAATACAGTTGCCTCTACTAGAAATATATAAGAAATCACGTTTTCGAAACACCACGATTCAAGTTTCGATAAACAGTTGTACTCTTTTCATAGTTGCCACAGTTTATTGTTGTATCATATATTTTAGAAAACATCTTTTTTGGTTTTGTACTAGGTCATCAATATTCCGGTGTTTGGTCTTCATGTCCTAATTTCACATATTTGTTCAAGAGGCTGTAAGGAATCAAAACTTAATAGTATTGTTGTGAATCATGCCCGAAAGAAAATGATGCCGGCCGCCGCTGGTCGTCATAAATCAATTGTGACGTACTCTACTCGACCTGCGCGAGAATAATGCTACCGGCTTTGATGGAATTCCGGCGAATTTTCTACCGCCTTCGATTACCAAATATAAACTCGATCCAATCGCCTATCGAGATAGTTAAGTTTAAGTGACAGTGCGGTTTAGAGCGATCTGATGAGTGTTTTGTTGTATTAACAGTGAAATTAAGTTGAATTTGATTATTGTACAGTGTAGTGAATTATTGGTAAACCTACGGGTAAAAGCGTAACACTATTTTGTTCCTGTTGTAATATTTCAACAGAAGCTGATTCAAAATGGTTCTCATGCTTCTAAAAAAAATGTTTATACAAGTTTCTTCCAGATGAATAATGTGCCTTTCATGATGTTGAAACGCATGATGGGAACATCAAATTGAATAAAACAAATAACCACAAAAATAAAATGAGAGCAAGCTTATCAAATTACATATTGAGTCTCTGTATTCATCTCTCAACATTACCTAAAACACCAAACTCTAAAGCATGCTGAACTTCATTCACAAAACTTTATTTATTCAGAATTTGACTATTAGGAACTCTGGCTTGGTAAAATGAGGCTGTTGCACTAAAATTTTGGTGCACTTCTTCATAAAAAATTAAGTCATTGACATTTTCCCTTTTGAAAACCAGACCATTTTCGGAAATATAGGCCCATTATAAGAAAGGAAACACAAAAAACCTATAGAAGCCCAAACAGAACAATCGCCAGATAAACATGAAATCGAAGTAAAAAACTACTGATACTAAGTACAAGGCTTGATAACCAATCATTCATGATAGGTGTAGCACATAATCTGAAGGAAAAAGTATTGAAACCAGTTTCTGGACAAAAAACAGGTTTTTGAAGAATTCAACTCCAGAAGAGGCCATCATTTTCTCGAGAACAAGAACACAAAAAAAGGAATTCAAAGCAGCCTGTTATTTTAATAGTGTGCATTGCAGAACACTGGCAATCACAACATAACTTCAAAGATTACAATCAAAGTGTCTAGCCACTGCAGAAGAAAAGGCCAACTTGGAGGCTCAGCTGTATATGAATCCAAGAAGATTGTCAGCAGTGAGCTGAAAACTATGTTTTTGAGTGCTCCAGTGCAGCCTGCAAAATTGATAAGAAGAAGTTCAACTTAGTTTGCGTCTACAGGTTCCATCGAGTGAAGTTGAACTGTTTTTAACAAAATTTCAAAGCATGTTAGATATTTCAAATGAAAAAAAACTATATACTTTATAGCAGGTGATTTCAATATAGACACTTTTCTTACAAGCAGTACCTGTAAAGACTTCAGAAATCTGATAACTGCTTATAATTCTATTTCAACCATCAACAAACCAACAAGGGATACTCCCCATTCCAGTTCCTGCCTAGATAACATAATTACGAATTTCGAAGATGATATAAAGGGTATAGTTATCGAAACAAGTATCTCTGTGTTCTCTTGCCACCTAAACGAAACCCAATCAACAACAAAAGTTTAGATGCATTATTATGAATCGAAATCAATAAGTGAATTTTGTACAAACCTAAAGAGAATTGGACAAATGTATACAGTGCAAAAGATACAAAAGAAGTTTTCTCACACTTTAGTAAAATTTTCAATTTTCACTTCGACCTGCACTTTCTGAAAACGAGTTAACACCAAAAACCTTTTAATAATTAAGTTTTTGATTCACCTGAGATTACACAAATGAAAAACCAACTTGTCTTTCATCAATCCATTTCTAAAATTGATCCAGATTACAAAAACACATAAGGAAATAAAGAGGAATTACTACAATTTTTTAGAATCAACAAAAAATGGCCACTATAGAAATAAAATTATTGAGTCGGATAATAAGATGTGACAGATGCACATTCCAGATGTACATTCCAAATCGTACAATTTGAATACGATAATCAATGGGAGGTGGCCAATAACTTCAACAAATACCTCGCCGAATCTGCCTTTTAACTCTTGTCAACACAGAAGGATCTAGGTAAGGTTAGTTACACTCTGTTCTTGAACAGTCACGAGTAGTAAAATTATTCACAAACTTTAATTTTTTTCTCTGAAAACCAGCATGGCTACCTAAAAAATGAGTGAATTGAAACTGCTTTGATGTACCTACTTCAGCAACGTAATCCTAGAAGCAATGGACAAAGAAGATATATCGTGTGGAATTTTCTAGTTCAATTCATATCTGAAAAACAGAAAACAAATAGTAGAACTCAATCAAGATCGGAGGCTTTGGATGTGTCAATGAGAGTTCCACAGGGTAGCAGTCTCGGTCCAATAGTATTATATTTCATGATTCACCGAGTTATCGGTGAATCATCAAGTGAATAAACCTCTGAAGAAGCTAGCCACTCGTGCTGGCGAAAAAGTTAGGCCATCCAAAACTACCAAGGCCTTCAAAACCCGAATGAAAATAGTAACACTGAAAATGATAGAGTTAACTTCCAGTTTTTCACAGTGTGCTATAGCTTGAGCAATGACGTGAGCTATGGCATACAGTTCACCTGTGTAGAAGCTACAAATTGACGGCCTGCGATAATCATGTTCCATATCACTTATGACAACGGCAGCTACCACACAGTTGGAAGACTACAAGGCATCCGTGTATAGGTGGTTGTATTCATTGTATTTGGAGATGAGTTCGGAGAAGGCTTCCTGAATAAGAATTCATGGCGTTTTGTTTTTCTTGTGAACTGTGAGTTAGATGTTACAGCATGGGATCTTTAATGTCCAAGGTGTGGTGTAGTAATTTGATGTCATGACGTTTCTAGGAACTACAGGGTTATTTGGTATTTCAGTCATTTTTACGTACAGAGGTAGGGCAATTTTATCATTTTGCTCAAGATGAGGCAAGCGGTGTTTTTTATATTAGCGGAAATTTCAGCAGCATAAGTCAGAATCATGTATTTTCGACGGAGATCCAAAGGCTGTTCCACTGCTTCGATACGTAAACTTTCAACCAGACTACTGCGATCAAGGTGTTTGAGAGTTGATTTTTTGTAGTAGAATAAGCGACTCATCCATAGTCCAATTTGGATTTCATAAGAGTCCGGTAGATTTTCAATAATGTGTTTCAGTCTACTCCCTAGGTGTGATTAAACGAAATCTTCATTAGATTCAAACGTTCTGACAGGACTTCTTAACATTTTGCGTATGGAAATTTCAGTTCAGTTTATGATCGAGAGTCATTTCGAGGACGTTTGTTTTATTCTCGACGAATTCAAAACTAATTTTTGTTGTTTGCTGTTTAGAAAAAAAGAAGGCATTTGGTTTTGGTTCATGCGAATTGGAAACCTGTTTTGAGTGACCATAATCGAAGATTTAATATATTGCATAAGTGTTTCTAGTGTGTTTAAATTTCGGCCACTGCAGTTCTCTTTCTGGGTGTTTGATATTTTTCAAGACGTCATTGATGGCTATGATGTAAGTGGTGCCGTGGGGTTCCATTTTTGAGAAATCATTGTTTAGAGTCTATGCCATTAGCTCTCACAGAAAAATATCTGTCTTTCAAAAAATATTAAATGAAAGCAAGTAGAATTCCTTGTATATGCCATTTCTTCAGCTCTTCCAATACGTTGCGGTTCCAAAGTGTGTTGAATGCTCGCCGAATATTGAAAAAGATCGCTAGCTATAACCTTATGTCGGTTTGTGAACGCTTCGTAGACGGCTGACTGCAAAATGTCTGAATTGTCCCACTCTGTTGGGATATTATGAGCTCATTCTGTTAAAGAAATAACCGAAGTCTAACGTTCAAAATCTTCTCCAGCACCTTGCCTATGGTACAGATAAGGAATAGATGGGTCTATTAAGAATCGGTATCGAAAGGAGGTTTTTTATGTTTCAACAATGGTACTACTATAGCGTTGGAGCAAGATGTGGGAAATTGTCTTGTACGGTATACAGATGAGTTGAATATCCCGAGAAGATAATGTTTGCCAGATTGTGGGAGTTTAGAAAGGATAATATAAGGGATGTCATCGGGAACTCGTTGGCCTTATATCTAATGCATCATCAAGTTTATCCATTGTTATGTCGGCATTGAGGAGATTTTCATTGTCATCTTCAATTAAAGAAGGTTTGGGTTCTATGACTTCCCTCATTTCCAGAAATTTGTTGTCAAAGCTAGCATCACTAGATTGTTGTTGGAAGTTGTCAGCGAGTATGCGATAAACAAACTTCTTACTGTGTCAGCAATCTATATCTATAAAAGAATAAAATCTATTATCAATCATCCAGGCCATTTTGACATACATCGCAAAACGCATATTTACGAGACAAAACGAAAAAGACTTCTCATATCCCATCCATGCAAAATCCCTGTATGAACGTTGCGTTGTATCTATAGTGGAATAAAATTTTATAATAACCTCCAAAAAACATAAAAGATATTGCCGTTGCTAATAGATTTCTGAAATCTTTAAAAGAATTCTCATGTAACCTAGAGCCCTACAACACTGATGAATATTTTCTGGCCTATAGAAATTTATGGATCGAATTTTATTCAAAATCGCGCTATGTATCTATATATGTATCTTTATTTTCAATAATCATGTGCAATATGATGCACATTTCTAAATATTTGTGATTGTATTAGAAATTTGAAGCTATTCATTTTGAATGTTTGATTTTTTCTATGTACGCACATATTGACGTATGATTATAAAATACTCTGTTGAAATAAATGTATCTATCTATCAGAAACCAATCACTACTGTACAATACTTTTCATCCGAAACGAATGTTATCTTCGAACCTTGTGATATGAGCACCACTGGAGTTGGATCACGAATGCTGTTTTTTGGGGTGATGTGGTTTCATCTAGGGAGCTGCAGTGAAAGACAAAGATGAATCTTGTTCGACTGTCGATATCGTAGCTTGGCTTTGCAAGGAAGCCTTGTTCATTCATGGATTTAGTCTTCTGTCGATCCCATAGATGACGTCTTCGTAAGAGACATCGCCTTTACTTTCTCACGCTTGTCTTTCAAGTACAGTTTCGCCCTGTACTACATTCGTGGCTCAGTTTAGTACCACTGATCAGACCTTGACGTATAGAAACGGTTGTCTGAATTTAGTTGAACAGAAGTAGGTTTCTTCTTTGCCAATAACGTATAATCTATTATAAAATGAAGGACGAATAATCTCCACGTAGCCATATTTGATAAATCCATGTGAGAAGTCCATATCGGATTTCGTTATCGATTTCGATTCTTTCAAAATATTTTTGTAGAGGTATCACGGTTTTAGCGAAACATGTCATGGTTTTGTAAACCTCTATTATGAAAATCTCTCTCTGAGTATTGATATGGATTTTCATCAAGTATCGGCTACTTCCATTTAATTTTTTTAAAGATTTGTAAGTGTATCGACTAGTCGAAAATAAATTCATGAAGTTTTTTCTACCAATATTTTTAAATGTTGACGAACTTATTTTGATTTTCATTCAGAAAAACGTGTATTCATATTTAAAAATCAGACTATTTCAACCTATTTTTTATACAATAAGGTTTTGGTTTGATTTCTTAACTATGAGAAAAATAAAAATCTTTTATAGTCTAAAAATCTTTATTTGATACCTATAATTTTATAACAATACTGGAAAGGATCCAAAGTAATAAAAATAAGTTTTTTGTCAATTTATTAACTAGTTTTCACATAGACTGAGACAAAAATGAAACTGATTAAAACTTTAATTACCGTGGTCATAAATCATTGGAGTGAGGCGCCATTCAGATTGACATGATTATTTAAGTTTTTAAAAATAGAAAATATAAAACTCTTTGAAGTCATATTCCAAAGAAAACTTGTAATAGTCATGAGAAAACGAACATTGAAAAAGATTAATTCGTTTCCAAAAAAATATACATTTTTTTCAATTATAAGGTTCAAACTCAAACATTAAACTCACATAAGAACATTTTTATATTTTCAAATTTTGAGAGTGTATAATTATTTCTATTTTTTTGTTTCGAAATTTATTCCAGATTTTAAGTATTATACCTACCATAGTTCTGAACTCAGATGCTACCAATATTATTTGCTTATATATTCTAATAAGGAATTTTCTTAAATAAAATAACTAACAGATTAATATGACTTAACATAGTCACTCTAATTATAGGAAACATATTGTTAAAAAGTTTGTGGTCCATATTTGAATATCAAAAAAATTCAATAGTTATAAAGAGATATTATTGAAGTTAATGAATCTCGTCTCTTTCCACCAATGCTTTAGTTGCCTCATCAATCTTTTCTTGTAAAATTTTCCTGATTTCTTGTATGGGCTTCAAAAGAATAATTGGGATGTGATCATCTTTCCTCTGAAAACAATAATAATGGATTTAGACAAAGATGATATTTTTCTAATGTAATTATGATGAGTAAAATATATGTTTTATATAATTTCTAATGGGAAATTCAATTTACAATAATAAGGCAATACAAATACTATCGAATAATATTTATATGTATTTCTTATTGTTCAAAATTTTACTGCACAAAAATACCTTGATAGATCCTCAGATCATGTAACGTTGATGATCGAATTTTGATAACTGATAATTTGAAAGTACTAATGAATGAAATATATCTGTTGGTTGGATTTCAGCAAAATTTCAATAAGGAATGAATCAAGTATTATTTAAAGACACAAAAAAACGTTTAGTTCAATCATCGCTTTTTTTTTAATTTAAATAGAAAATATATTTTAATTACTTTTATTCATTTGCTAACAAATTATCAAATATGTGTGATAATTTTGACTGCAGTATGAGTGAATTAAAAAACAAATCTCGAGCACATTCATAAT
Organism: Leptinotarsa rubiginosa; assembly: GCA_015342145.1. NCBI lineage: Eukaryota > Metazoa > Arthropoda > Insecta > Coleoptera > Chrysomelidae > Leptinotarsa > Leptinotarsa rubiginosa. Next base: position 5,156 of record WOGL01000084.1, on the reverse strand, counting down.
CAATCATAGATGTAATCTTTTTCTTCTTTTTTTTTTATTTTCATGTTGTATCCATGTCATCTTTTGTATGTGGTGAAACTGTTACTATACTTCTAATTATATTGTATTTGCTATCCATTAAAAATTGCCTTGTAAATAGTTTCTGTTGGGCAATAAATGCTATATTATTATTGTTATTATTTGATGAATTCATCAGGTCTATGATTCTACAGGAGATAGCGCTATTTTACTTTTTTCTAAATAACAAGTTCTCTCAGAAAAATGTTAATAGAGTGTATTTTAATGTATGAAACCCAGGATACTATTTTTTACATTTATCATACCCACGAGTGTACTATACTTATTTATTGTACTGCTAAATGTAAATATGTTTTGGAGACTAACTGGTTCTGGAGCCGCCAAAAAATGCTCTGTGTTGGAAAGCAAGTCAACTTATTGACCACTCTACATCTAACCCAATAGTTTCAAAAAAGCAGGTTTTACTATTTGAATTTTCATTCAAACCAGAACTAGTCGAGTTCACGGTAAATTCCACTCAAACTGAATAAAATTAATCACTTATTCATTTAACGCATAAGTGTATATCAATGATATATTTGGGGGACCATGGAACCTGTGATATTAAGTTAAACTCAGGGGCATTTATTATTATGGTAGGAAACCAAAGTCACGAAGATTGAAATACTCTTTGATTAATCTCTTTAGCTTCTCCATATTGAATGGTATTTTCAGATTTTGTTGTTAGTGTTCCAGAGTATAATAATAATGTTTCAGAAAATATGTATATGTACGGCCTTCCTAAGATCCGAAAATATCAGAAAAATTAATTTGTTTCTTTTAATCAAGAGAATGGAAACTAAAAACTTCCAGAATTATTTGGTAAGTTTTTTTACTTTAAGTGAATAGTTTGATGTAAGTACATATTAGCAATTGTCTAATTTCTAGTGTATTTAAATAGATACCATATAGACATGAGACGTTGAGACGACTGAAGAAATATAATGAAATGATGGGAACCTAAAAAATGATGAGAGCCTAAGACATGATGAGCCTACATTGCTGGATATTATACAATAATTAATAATCAATAATGATAATAATACAACCAACTCCAATAATAATGAATTGTCAATGACAAAATAAAAAAAATACTTTACATTTCTACCTCCTGATCAACAATAATGATACAAACAATCCTTAGAAAGCATCGAATACATTAAGTAACATTTTATTTATTTATTTTAGTTAAAGCGAAACACGTGTTGCGATTTTGTAAAGTGTTTAGTGAAATTCTCCCAATAAAGTTTTACTTGAATGAATTTTTGAGTTGCAATCTCAGAACAATAAAATATTTAGAGGAGTCTTTTCTATCATTGCTTTGACTGAAACAAATACGATTGTTTATTCACATTGGAAAAGAATCATAATAAAATCAGATCTGATCGATCTTCTTCGTGTGAACTCGTTCTTGCCATTTATACAGATACTTATTTCAGTAAGTATGTTCTTAGATTGTGTCAGTGACCTAGTATTGTGTGTTGTTCTCATTCAAAACGAAGCTATCTCCGAGTGTAAACAAAACATTCTACAGGTAAATTTCATGCACGAGCGCCCCCATTTTCCATTCGAGATGTTCATTAATATTTGTGTATGCTTTCAAATATTCATTGATTTTTTTTATTATTCGTGGAAGACATAAAACTCATAATTTTTTCATTGTAATGAATACAGCACACATGTAATGCTTTTTACTAGCAAGGAAAGTAAATGCAACCTACATCTGCATTAACAGGGATATGATATATAATGAAATTGGCGGATACTTAAGTAGTCTAAAAATGAAAAACATAAAATTGTTGTATTTATTCTTCATTAGTAAAGAAATACTACTCATTAAATCGATTGAAACATAAATATAATGCTAAATTATTTAAAATAAACTTCTGTATCGGTAACAGGTAACGGTAAAATTCATATATTTGAATGCCTATTGTTCTTTGGCTACTGACCATTGTCACGCCACTGTCTCCTGGTCGTAGACAAAGAACCATTGAATTTGAAAGAACCAAATAACTACATCTCAAATTCTAGTCTTGCATTCAAAACAAAATCCAGTAGTAAATCAATAGAGCGCCTCTAAATATTTTACTGCTCTGTGGTTATTAATTTTTAATATGTATTATACGAAAATGACAGCTGACAGCAGACAAACATTCACATGAAGCTGATAGGTAGAAGTATGAACTTTCAGTGCGATAGAAACTATGGGATTTGCGATTCGCAACAAAAATTTTAATTTTAGAATAAGGAAAGGAGTCATGTATTTATTACATGCACAATAAATATCATTGAACAAAGGTACTTGGCTACCTGGTCCACAAGTTATATAACTACACTTGTTTTTAGTTATGTGCCGTGCTTTGTCTGCTATAATAGATGGAACTGATACTGGAGAAAACTGATAACAGAAAGAAAAAAGATAAATTCCTTATAAAATTACTTCAAAACATAGGCATTATTTTCATCGCCCAAGGTGAATGCTTGTCTCTAGTTTAATGTATATTCTGTATTCTGTCAAATTCTGTGGCATTTATCAACAGAAAACTGTTTTTTAGTCTCAGTTTTATCAACAGATGGACCTGTAAGAGATCACTAGCATAGATCACTAGATCACTATTTTTTATATTTCGCAATTTAAATTGATCGTAGTGATCTTTATTAATTCCTTAAAAATTGAACAAATAGTATAGTGTACAAAGCGCGGAAATGCAAAAGTGAAAAAATTTGAAATACATTTCCAGATGTAAACGAATAGGTAAGTCGATTTTAATTCTTCTGAATCATCTTACCTGAAATAAACACTCGCCCTCAAAATCTACCAAGTTATATTTTCGAGCTCTGAGGAGAAGTCCCACGACTTTGTCTGATATGGCTGTATAAATCTGAAAATAAAAATAACTATTTTTGATTTCTAACCTAGGTATTTTGTAAGTAAACATACTTTGGAAGTGGCTATTATTTCGACACCGGCACTGAATCTTTTTTTGACTTACCGACATTTTGACACCTGTTTCTGACTTTGATGATTAGTTTAGGATGTTTTAAACCGTTTTGTTGAATACACACTCTTCTTTTGAAAACAGACAAAGTAATTTAAAATGACTGAATATATATTTTACCACATGACTGAAATTAATGATTTTTTTCTTTCAACTCCTACATCATCATTGAGTGTAAAAAAATAGCTTCAAATGTAGGTATCTAGTCTAGAATATTATGGTATTTTAGCCTCGGTATCTACTGTTCCTTCCAATATGTAAATTTTATAAAGCTGTGGTAAAACTGGTACTTATATACAAAAAAAAACAGAAACCTAACATTATGATACACTGGAAATTTGAGAGCAATAGTTTCGTAAAAACTATAGAATCGAGAAGTAATATGAGTAATGAGCGGTTGGATTCTCATTCTTGATTTTTTTTGTGAATGAAATTTTTGGGATATTTTACACAATCTAACAAACAGCAAGGATAATTTAGTAGAGATAAAAAATTAGAAGTTCATACTGACAAGCATAATCTAATATGAAAAGGACTTATTTATTATGGAATAAGAAGTAACATTTCAAAAAATAAAAAAAATCGTGAAGAATATTGAAGAAAAAAAACAAGTTTCGTTAACATAAACAGGTTCTGTTCCTGAAACGTGAGCCGCTTTGAAATAAAACTAAAGATAAAAGTCATTCAAATGTTATTTGGGGAGGTACATAAGTTATTCCTGACATTTAACTAAACCGGAACAAAAAATAAATAAAATGAATTAAATGAGAAGGTCAAATTACACTAAATTTGTCCAGAACTGTTATTGTATTTGAATTATTGGTTTATCTCGATGTTACCAACTCAGTTTGGGAAATGAGCCTAGAGGAAACTGGGAGTTTTGATACAAATGCAGGTGTTGGATGACCAAAAACTGTGATAACGCCTGACCTAGAAGAAGCTACTCTTAACGCAATAGAAGAGATCCTTCAAATAGTATCAGAAATGTTGCACTGCAGCTCAAAAACCATTTAGAAAGTTCTATAAAGAAACCTCCTAAACCCATATCATATACAGCAAGTCCAAGCGCTACTGCCTCGAGATTATTTTCCAAGATTAATGTTTTACAGGTGGTTGATTTATACGATGACATACAATAATTATTTTTCACCAAGTATTTTATTTACTGGCGAGGCAAATTTTTCAAGAGATGCTGTTATGAACTTCTGCAATAACCTGTTTTGGACCGACGACAATTTCTATGTTATTAAAGGAAGTCATTTTCAGCAACAATTTTCGCTTGGTGACTACCCAATTGGCCCTTTTTTTACCAGATTGACAGGTAAATCCTACACGAACTTTTCGCGAGATCATTTACCAATGTTTTCATAAGTACCCGTCAACATGTAGTTTATACATTTTAGTGTTCTTACTCGTTAACATCTCGACATCATCTATCCTAATCACTGGATTGGAAAGCATGACCTGAAAATTGTCCAGCTCGCAGTCCTGACATGATTTCTATTTCTCTAGATTTCTTTTTATGGGGTCATCTGAAGGTTCTTGTTCATAAAACTCGTGTATTAGATGTGAATGACTCGAGGAATCGAATAATGTATAATTGCAATGTCATAAGGTGTTTTTGAATGTGTCAGACAATCAGTGACAAATCGATTGCGGTCGTTTATTTCATCAGAAGGTGGACATTTTGTTCACTTTCTTTAAGTTCGAAAGTACATTATTTATTTCTGGTCTTTACTTTATGTTGTCATTGGATAGTTTTCAGAATGAGTTAAAGTGATTTTTCGTCGAGAAAGAAGGTAGATATGAAGAAAACACAAAATACCAATAAGGTGTCATTTTAATTGATTGATCTAAAAACCACAAAAAAAAACAAGACAATGGCGTATGTTTCCCCAATATTTTCGTTTCCCCAATCTAGTTGAGGCTGAATGAGCTCCTTTTTACTTTAAATACCTGTACCAAATTTCAACTAAATCGGTTTAAGTATATTAATGATAGTTTATATTTTAAATTTCAACGCCCTGTATCTCAGAAAAGCAACTCCGGACATATGTTCATAGAACCTTTTTTTTTTTTCAAAACGACCTAACGTAT
>WOGL01000083.1:7711-20284 GCA_015342145.1 Leptinotarsa rubiginosa | reverse complement strand
ACCTCTCATGTGTTAAAAGGAAAGTCAAAAGACGATGCACTAAAAAAATCAACCCAGCACGTTTGTGCTGTCCATAGTGATGTGAACTATCAGGAATTTTCCTGTACGTGCTTGTTTCTTTTCAAATATATCGTATTCTAACCTCATTACCAAAACGTCAAGAAATGGTTATTTTCTAACTCATACGTGAACTTCATTGATGGACATCTATTATTTAAAAAGGAAACAAAGTCCTCAATATCCGATTTTTTGGTATCGAATATCGCGAAAATATCATCCACATACCTTAGCCAAATCCTAGGAAAATACTCTAGCCTTGGAATAAAATTTTCTCGTTTTTTCAGAAAATCTTATGGGTATCAAACTGAAACCGGAAGAAAATGCAGCGGAAGAAGAATATATCGAAAAAACCAAGGTGATGTTACGAATAGTCGGAGTGAGATTCTTCTCCTTTTGGCAACGATTCGAAACAATCTTTCTTATGTTTTCCAAACACAGCAAAATCTATTTGGACTATGTCGGTACCCTGAAAAAATTTACGCTTGATGTCATCGAAAGACGAAGCAAAACTTTCAAAGAAGAGAGGAAAGAAGTTGGTACTAAAAACGATTTCGGGATCAAGAAAAAAGCTGCTCTGATGGATATATTGTTGGAGGAAAGTGAAAGAGGCACGCTGACGTATGAAGATATCAGGGAAGAAATTGATACCTTCATGGTAGCTGTGAGTAACAATTTGGTGACTTTCAATATGTTTCAAATAAATTAGAAATTCCCAGTGGAAAACTACAGTACATTCCAGATAAAACGGTCCATCTTGAATAAGTCAGTTGATATTGAGACTATAAAAGGAATACAAATTTGGGTAAATTTTTGAAAAGATCCAAAATTTTCCAATTTTGTTTAAATTTTTTCTGGCGTTATTTAGGAGGGTAATAAAACTTTTAAAAATCTCTTCTCATCGCACGTTTTCGAGCTGCACATGATCCAACCTTTTGTTTCCGAGAAATCACCACCAATTTTATTTTTAACCGTTCTCCGGTCATCTTGTTGAAACTACATTTGTCATATTAGTTGTCATTTATTCAGTCTGTTTGGTCAAATCACCATAGATAGTATTCGACAACGGATGCAAATAATAAAATTGTTTTATCAAAATGGGTGTTCTGTTCGGGGAACGTACCACACGCTTCGCCCATTTTACGGTCGTTATAATCGTCCTACCGACTATTCGCAATGTGGATGAATTTGTATCCACTGGTTCAGTAAACGATCAGTCAATACCCGTACATCGACGAAAAGAAAGATCTGCCGAAAACATAGCCGATGTCTGTGAGAGTGTGCATGGGAATCCGAAGCAGTAGATTTCACGACGTTCGCAAGAACTCGGCTTTTCACAGAGCACAACTTGGCAAAATTTTGCATCGTGCCTTGAGCCTGCACTTGTACAAAATTCAACAGATCAAGGAACTGAACATAAACGACCATAGACGACGAATGTTGAATGAATGGGCTCTGAAGCAGTTGGCAACTGACCCTAATTTTCATCGTAAAGTCATCTTCAGCGATGAGGCCCATTTCCAGATGAATGGGTACGTGAACAAACAAAATTGTCAAATTTGGAACGATACCAATCCACATCAGATTCAAGAACGTACAATGCATCCCAAAAAGTCACTGTTTGGTGTGGATTTTGGGCTATGGGCGTCATGGGTTCATATTTCTTTAAGAACGACGTTGTCCAGGCCACCACTGTCAATGGCGAGCACTATAAGTCGATGATTACCAACTTCTTTTGGCCTGAATTTGATGATCCGGACACACGACACGTGGTCTCAACAGGAGGGCGCTGCGTGCCACACAGCTCATGCCACATTAGATATTTTGCACGAGCGAATTGAGGGCACGGTCATCTCACGTGGAGGTGATGTGAACTGGCCACCAAGAATGTGCGATTTGACCCCGTTAGACTTTTTCTCGTAGCGTTTTCTTAAGGTGTATGTGAATGAGCCACACACCACAGCGATCCTCAAAGCCAACATAACCTTTTGGAAAAATTCAGCCTGATTTATGCGCCAGAATCATGAACACTTTCTAAAAGAATTTCCAACATCATTTGAATTAGCCTCGGAATGGACAGTTTTTTCTAATTTAATCGACTTTGTATTTCTTATGGATTTCGATTTTCCTAATCTGGCCTCTTCTTATCATGAAGTTTCCGTTTTTGTGTAACACTTGACCTCAAAAGATTCTGAAATATCACTATTATAAACAGTAGTTAGAGGAATAACCACACTGACATTCCGGAGGAAATTAAATAAGCAGAGACGTAGATTGCATCATGAGTTGTAAACCGCAGGAATAATAAACTGTGAATAGTAACAATGGATATATAAATACAAAAATACAGGAAGCACCCTGTGATGGAAAAAAAACAAAATTTTTGAAAATATACCCAATCAATAATATTATTATAATTTTATGATTATCATCTATCACCTCCACACAACCATACTCGTATTTATTCCGTTCACCCATTAGTTTTAGAAACTTCAATGACTACTTGGAATTGTAACAAAAATGTTTCGCGCCTGGCCAAGGGCTTTTTCAATTGTTTATTCAAATTTTTTTTATAACATTGGACATTTGAATCTGCAGATTCAAATAACCAGAATAACACATCAACACTTTTTACATTCTGAAGTTATCAATAATTTTAAGCAAGGTACGTACAAAACGAAAGGTTATAAACATTTAACAAATGTACCAATTTAAAGGAAAGACAATAGAAATAAAAAGTGTATTATATTTCAGACGTTGTGTTCACGTAAATATTGCGCTAAAGTAACTATAGTCTTTTGATACTGGCGTTTTTTCTGTTATGCTTGGGTACAATAAATCCAAACCTCAATCCAGTTGAAAATATTTTCAATTTTCTCCATTCCCAATACTCAAAAATACATTTAAATAGCACTCATTCTCCACCATGTTTTACAAAATAATATTTGACTGGTTTATTTCGCCTGCTATGACTGCCGTGATTAAATTAAGCGTTCGATTTTCTTTTTAAATAGGGCGAAGTTTCTGTAGCGCTATCAACTTTCCTTATCTTAACTCTCTAGCTCTCAGTTATTCTTAAAACGATGATTCCATGATGATTCGTCGTTGTTTTACTACGTGCTCGAGAAATAAAACTCGAATGCATTCCTTTTCCTAGTTCATGATAATATTATTTGATTTTTTCAAAATTTCCATACCACTTTTGATATATTGCATTTTATGATTGCACGCCCAAATATTTCAAATATGATTATTTAAATAGTACTAAAGAAATGGAAAACGGAAAACATTCCGGAGGAAATTAAATAAGCAGAGACGTAGATTGCATCATGATAATATTATTTGATTTTTTCAAAATTTCCATACCACTTTTGATATATTGCATTTTATTATTGCACGCCCAAATATTTCAAATATGATTATTTAAATAGTACTAAAGAAATGGAAAACGTTACTGAAGACGCAGTTGTCATTGTCAAATCGTTAAATCTGAACCATTCGAAACATTCTGGGTCTATTCTAAAACGTAAATGCTGGTTCCTTCGAATGTTTCAAATTCTTCCCATTACTGATTAAATTTCTGTACATTTTGTCTAATTTTTTCAAGGGTCACGAAACTTCAGCCGGTATATTATCTTTCGCCTTATTTGAACTCGCTAGACAACCGGAAGCTCAGCAGACTCTGTACGAAGAAATAATGGCCATAGCTCCGGAGGGAGATATTTCCATGGATCAGCTCAACGATATGCAGTATTTGGAATGTGCTGTCAAGGAAGCCCTGCGGATGTATCCTCAGGTGCCATTCATGGAGCGACAAATAATAGAAGAATTTGAATTAGGTATGAATCACTACATATTATGAAGTCATCCGTCATGTCTGTCTATCTGTCTGAATGCGATAAACTCAAAAACTATCGAAAAGAATGATTCAAGAGATCAACGTTCCGTATGAATTGGTTAAAATATGATGATGTATTAAGAAGTCAAAGCGAGCTTCTATCGAAGGCGCTGCATAACCTCTTAGAGATATAACATAATAATTCACTAGATCTTTTGATGTAGCATAAAAAATTCCGAGACAGCATATGTTCACCTCTTTAGGATAGCTCACAGTACTCATCTCAACGTTTAAAAAATGGTCACATATAATGTGGTAATTGTAAAGCTATTAAGACGGATACTGTAACTTTACTTATCAAACATATACGTGAGTTGCCTTAAGCATTTCATGCATATTATAATTGCCATTCACACCATACAATTCAAATTATTATGTTGAGAGATATTGCAAAATTAAAACTATTGCGTAAGAAAATAAATTCAAGAGGCCTGACAAACCGATGCGACACGTGTAAAGGAGAAAGATTATAATCGCGTTGTTTTTTTTTCACATGGTGGATTATTTTGAAAGTTTGGGTCGTATTTTTGTTTGTTTTGTATTGTTCTTAGATGTTTTTTAAAATGAAATTGAAAGTTCTAAACATATTATTGTCTGAGTGAATAATATCAAAGATCAGAAGCTGATATGAGATTATAATGATATGGATCTTACTGTATATACCTCTCCAATGGGTAGCAGCATTCGAAGATGTTCTTGAGTGTTCTACAAAGACCTGAGATGTTTAGAGATGTTTCTGAACATTCTATAATATTCCAAATATTCCAGAATGTTCTGGTATGTTCTGGAATATTATGAAATGCATCCGTATACTTTTTCTGGACTATTCTATTTGGAATGTTCCAGGCTATTTCTGAACATAATGCTACGAAATATTTTGGAAATTCTTAGATCTTTTTCGAATACTCTTGAAAGTTCTGGATTGTTTTAGAAATTTCTAGAAGGCACAAATTTCAGACTTGTATATTCAAAACCACCTCTTTGAAGTAGAAACAGGAACCTTCTTTGTGTAATTTCATTTCCTTTTTTATCTTTTGAACAGTTGATATTGGTGTCAGAAGGAAATTCTTGTAGGGCTTTAATTTTTTGATTTATTCAAATTTGATTGTAGTCTACAATTCAAACTCGATGTCGCCCTAAATTTAAATAACTTTCTCAAATAATAGCTCCATTCGTGATTTTCCTACTAGTTTTCAGAAAAACCATACTATCGGCAAAATTGAATAATTAAGTTTTGACAGTTATCAGGCTCTCTCTGTGCATAATTCATCCATTTATATCCAGGTATCCAGGGGTACATTTTTCGGTTGAAAACATTTAAGGAGAACTGGGGGTAATACACATAGCGAAGTGAAAATATTTCAAAACTGAGATATATGCTGTTATTTATCACAACTGTAAAATTTTATGATTCCTCGAGAGTCTTTGATAACATTTGCAAAGCTGAGTCTTCAACAGCATTGAAGGTGGTACTTCATCTGTTTGAAGGTGGTTGACAATGTTTCGTAGTGCATTTCACCAGTTCGAACTTCCATTGTCTAATATGATATAAATTGATTTGAAATCCCTGAAAAGATCTGTAAAAAATTAAAGAGCAGGCGGGCATGTTTGTACTCATCCACGTAACATCATCTGGGCTCAAGCTGTAATCATCCATAAGAAGGAACACTGGTTTAAGAGAAAATTCAAAGAAGCTGCGTATATGTTGTCCAACAGCGCATTTAGCCAAGCTAGCGTAGAGATACGTAACATATGGAAACCTCTAATCAAGGGGAACACGACCAACTCCCGCCATACGGTCAGCTCCTGCTAAAACCAATGAAGCGGAGAGAGGAAAGAGGGGATAGGTGAAAGCACTCGATTGACCTATAAATAGTCAGATATCGGATAAATAAGTCCAGTTATCACCCGAAGACGATTGTGGATACTAACAATCGAAACGTCGTGAAATAACTTGGTTTGGAATCTTTTAATTTTTAATTTTCATTTCTTGTTAATAATTTTTTAATTTTTCAGCTCGTGTTACTGGTTACATTTTTTGATTTTTTTTGGTTGTTGCTTGTACGCATTTCATTTCAGTTTCAGTTTTCTGCTCAATTAAACTGTTATTTTTCAACTGATCTTTTCAGTTTTTACAGATTTTTTCAGGGATTTCAAATCAATTTATATCATATTTTACAATGGAAGTCCAAACTGATGAAATGTGGTACTTCATTACATAGTATTTTACTTGAAATTTTTGCCATGAACTTTTCTCATTGTCAACTTTCTTGCATTTATAAAAATTATGAAAAATTCACAAATTTTCTCGCCATTGAAACTAATAATAATAATGATATCGTCTTTATTATCTTCTAATACATTTAAAGCAAATTAATCAGGTACAGTTCATTTAATATATGAAGATAAAGGGCGAAGTTCAATTTACATGATGACAAGTCATCATTCAATTGCTCTCATGTTTTGTAGAACCTTTTTCTGCACCTTAGAACGAACTTACTATTGAAAGGATTGAAAAGGACCAAGATTCTGAATTTTATGCCGTATTTATGTTTTTTAACCTCACTTTTTGAAAATATTGTGTTTGTTCAATCAAATCTGTAAGAAAAAATTTATGTATTTTATTTGTATTGACTCATTAAAATTTCTAGATGGAATCAAATATCCCGTCGGTACAGTTTTTTCAATCCCGATAATCAACATGCAAAACGATCCAGACCTGTTCCCAGATCCTGGCACATATGATCCTTCGAGGTTTTTGCCAGAAAATGCCGATAAAATACCGAAATATAATTACCTGCCTTTCAGCGCTGGACCTAGGATATGTATTGGTAAGGAAATTTGTGCTTTCCTGTCACCATTCTTCATCATGTTGTTTCTTTTGCTTTCACCTCTTTCATATAACATTATTGCTTGCTCAATAACAACTCTCAAACAGGTTTTCTGTAATGATGGTGATCCTTAAAAAACTAATTTCAAAGTCAATGACATAGGAATTCATGGATACCGTCTTTAGTATTCAGTTAGTTTGATCATCAATTTTGAACTTAGGTGAACAAGCCTATAGAGTCTAACACAACAGATTTGAATTATTCTATTTAGTCGTATCATTCTATTCAATGAAGATATTCATTAGATTCATTATTATCTTCCAAAGAAAGGAAGGAAGCAATCACTCCTAAAAATATAACCCTTCCAATATAAATTCATTATTATATTATTACATTTGACGTTTTCTAAAGTGAAAAAATTTGAATATTGATTCGGTTCATATCGTTTGGATCTTTATGTCCATAATTACCTTTGATTATGTTGATCATCAAGTTTCTTGGTTACTTCACTGACTCGAGTATTTCAGGACTAAATTATCCATCTCAGGTCCAGAAGATCTGGGAGTTTCTATGTTGAACTTGGGATTTGAAGGAAAGTGCCTGTCAAAAAACATTTAGTATTACCAAACAATATGGTACTACAAAGAAAGTTTTACTTGGGTAGCATAGCATTTGGAATATCTCACTAACAAACTTCACGATTTTAACCTACCTATTAGCAATTCACAAATAAGGTTTTCCAAACTTCATCAAAATCTGGCAATGTTTCAAATCTTGAAAACAAAATGCGATCTTCGATTTTTTATCTTCACCTGATCATAAAGATTTGTTTCACGATTTATCTGAATATTATTGGGCAGGTAACAAATTGTCCGAATGACGATGAAGTTTACCTGATTTTGGAAGGAAACCTATCCAAATTCAGAGCCAAGGGGGGTTGTTCATTGTTTCCAAACATCTTGTTTTAATTTCGAGGTTCACTCGCTCTTTATCTGCTGGTTCTGACTCTACTGGTTTTAAGCTTCCTTTGGAACGGAGTAGCCCACATCTGCTTTCTGGTAACTTGAGTTTTACTCTTCTGACTCAGTTCAACGAACTCTTCTCAAAATGCATTCTTCCTGGTATTTGAAAGAATAATTTTTGGAATCGGGTCTATAAAAAGTTTTTCTCTCTGGATACACCCGTATGTCGAGCTAAAATGTGCTCTTCAGGGTTGAACTTTCGAGACCACGAGTGAGAACACATTATATTTCAATAACATGGTGAAGTTCTGATACAAGTCTACAGAGGAACCAAAATCCTATGAAACCTATGAGAATTTTGATGCCAGATTTACCTGAAGTGAAAATAACTGAAATATGAATAATGAAAATCCAACCAATGATCGAGCTCTGAATGCACCAGAGGGTTTGAGTTTTTCTTCCACAAGGCGTAACATACGGGGTGTATTGATGATGTTAGCACCAGTAAGAATAATAGCACGCTCAGTGAGGCCGACACATTCTTCGTGGATATAAAGTTCAGGACGGTTATATTGTTAAAAATTGAAGCTCAACACCATACAGCGTTTTTTTACCCACCATAAGTCTCGTCAGTGGTGCTAGGCTCAACCATGCATGCATTGGTGGACTCAACTGTCCTTAAAGAACAAACCTGAATAAATGAAGGTGATGACATCTCCCCTTACGAAGATGCCATCTATTGGATCAATTGAGAACTCGATCCTGGAGTATCTAAGATAAACGTGGTCCCAAAGGCGATCAGGTGCAAAAGCAAGCTTCACTACTATCGACCGCCGACAAGATTCGTTCTCTGTCTTTCACTGCAGCTTTCACTGCAAGGCAACAAGTTGAGCCCAAATACAACGCATTTATGTTTCGACGTCAGACAGCGCTGTTTCAACCAGGTATGACATCTTACGGTTTGTTGCTATCGTTTGCAGAGAAGAATTGATTATAGAAGTCTACCTTTGATATCATTCCATTTAGCTTATACACTTTTCTTCGTTAACTGGAATAATGAAGCCAAAATATACGAGGTGACTTTTTCAGAAAATTTGTCAAAGATTTTGAGAAAACATTTACTAGTGCTTCAGTTTTTTTCACATCCATATGTAAATAAATGTAACGTACCTAAACGAATATGCACATTTTTGAGATATAATCAGTGGATAATTACTAATATATGTAGTTTGAAATATCATTGTTTTGCTCAGTTCAATTTGCATGCTGATTTTCATTACTGTGTTTTTGAAGTAATAACTTCTTATGGGAGGGGAAACCACTTTGTTACCTAACGCTTCACAGCGCCAGTCTGTCTGGCTTCCCTTTCTCTCACGCATACGTTAGCGGAGGGCAGGCTCCTCCTCTCTCGTCGAAAAGATGATCAGTGTTTGACAGTATTTTAAAAATCCAACCAGCAACATGTAATATTCTTTCATTTTGTGAAACGTGGCTTAAAAATGATACCTATTTTGTGTATGTACATTTTTAGTATCATTATTTAATCCTACAAAGGAAACAAATGGCTTATGGTAGCTATAATTTATGGACATACACTAAATAATTGATAAAAGGTATTATTAATGAATATTCTTTCCTGACATTATCATATTAATAGACATAAAATTTAAGTGATAACCTAAGCTTTTCTCACGTTAAAAAATTTCAATATTTAATAGTTCAACTTAGATTAGTTTAAGTTATCACCTCTGTCGGGCGTATTCAGACGCACACGTTTTTTTATTTTATTCATTTGAAAATTCAGAAATTCTTATCTAATATCTACTAAGTTGAACTGGATGTTTTGTGAAATGATGCAAGATGCTATTTCGCAACATATTGGTTTATTTCAGCTAAATATCATAACATAGAGAACTAATCTGTGCCACACACAGAGTGACTGATTCAAAATAAAAGAACCCGTAAATAACATATATTTTCCAATCGATTGTAATGATTTTTTTTCATTCGAGAAAATTACCAGAACAAGAAATTTCATGAATAGTCATCGGTTTTAGGATCAACCTAAAATGTTTTTCAATGTCAGAATTTCAAAAAATCTAACCACATTACTGAATTCTCGTAGTTTTCAAATATGACGAAATTGCGTTGAAATGCATTGTAAGAATCATAAGGAAATACAATTCGTGAAAAATGCTATTCAATTATCCAACAATCATTGATATTTTGACTAATCCACGGCAAGTTTTGTTTTATCGCTGTTTAGAATATTATGAGAATCTGTTTATCATATAATTATCATATAATTAGAGACATATTGAATGAAATACAGAAATGAAAACTATCGGGGAGAGGTACATACGTATAAGGAAATAAATATTTCGAAATAAATTTCGAAATATCAATCTCTCCCAACCACCTACACAGTAGGGTGTGGTAAACGAAATTTATTTCGTCGTCGTCACTATAACTAACATATTTCAATAAAATTCTGAACAGTGATAAACCAAAACATTTTGTATACAGTGGAGCAATCAGAATTTTTATGAAAGTTCAGAAAATAAATTGGTGAGATAATTAAATGGCATATTTTTCAAATTTCATCAACTAATAACTTTTTCACTGACGTATGCATTCCGATGTAATTTTGACACAAAAAATTTCAAAACTACGCAAAATCAGTGGCGTGTTTTTTCGAATATATTCGCCAATGTCTTTTTTTGATGTTTGACATTGAGAAACAATCACAGTTTTTGTATACAAATTGGTACTTAGTTGTTCTAGTGGACTTCCAAAATGTCTATCTAATGATGAAAAATCATTCAAATCGGTTAAAGATTATATGTTTTATAATGGTGCTTTCATTCAAAATGGGCTACATTGTATACTTACTGATAGATGACTTTTAAATAGTAGGTTCTATTCTCGCCCCGGCACTCTTTATTATCTACACATCTGACTTTTCCAAGGTTCTTAAGTTAATCAACATTCATACATATGCAGAAGACCCTAACTTATTGATCATGAAACATCGCTCAATAATGATATAAAAAGTCTTGTTCAGATTTCGTAGCATCACTGTCTAAATCTTAATCCTAGTAAATCATCTTTAATAAGTTTTGGAAAAGCCAAAGATCGTGGAAGTGCCATTGATAATATCGATTTGCATATTGATGGACATTCCGTGGAATTGACTGACAAAATAAAATGCTTAAGACTTCACATAGACTACAACCTCAGATTTGTTCATCAATTCAATACTCTCATTCAAAATATGTACGGTACGCTGAAACATCTTTATTCAAACAGACACTATCTTAGTAGGTCTCTCAAAATTACTCTTTGAGATGTTCAAGTATTGCGATGTCGTCTATTGGCCTTGTATCGATTCCATAACTTCTGCAAGAATTCAGAAATTACAGAACGCCTGCATTAGACTAATATTCAGCTTGAATTACAGAGATCATGTGACCCCTTCAATCAATCAATTAAATTGGCTGAGAATGCAAAATAGAAGAAAATTGCATTTCGCCTGTTTCATTCACAAACTGATAAAAAAAACAACCCACTTATTTGGTAAAGACATCAGATACATTCAAGAAACCATAGATTTAATAGTAATTTTGACATTCCGAATCATAACAGCACTATCTATGAACGATCCTTCACGTGTAATGCTGTAACAATGTATAATTCATTCAGTGAATCTTTGAAAAATTCATTACTACCGCTATTCAAAAGTAAACCTAAAACTGAATTGCTCAGTCAACAGTGATCCAAACATAAACATTTTTCTATTTCATTTTATTATTGTCCAGAAATTGCCATTTATTTTTGTAATGTTCCTTTTTTTTCGAACGTAGTTGAGTGGAAGAATAGCGCTTTGCTAAACTCCGCCATGTAAAATAAAGACCAGTTATTATTATTATTATTATTATATGAACATTATATCACATTTCTACCATATTCAAACTCATTTCGACATATTCCATGAAATCTTCTGTCTTTCAAAGTTGTCACATCTTCTAGATGGCAATAAAAAGTTATTCCCAGCTTCAAGATTGAAACTATAAAAAAGTATATTATTATCCGTTCGATTGATGACTTATTTATTTTGTAGAAATTCATTATTATCAATATTATTCATAGATGTTGAAATATGGACCTTTCAAAGCATTTCTTCTGTTTCTTTCCATTATTCAATATTGATAGGAAACATGATGTATTTGCTAGGTTCCACAACTTTAGGTACTAGCAGACTAACATATTTGTTATTATTGAGAAATGAAACACTGTTGCAACTATTGAAATTTCAGGTTACAAATACGCCATGTACTCTGCAAAATGTTCTCTTGCCAAAGTAATCAGAGAATACGAGGTGCTTCCCGTTCCAGGATTCAATATCAAACTGGAATTCCAAATAACCCTCAAATCTGTGACGGGAATCAACATCAGATTGAAGAAGAGAAAACACCAACGATAAGAACTAGCAACATAACGTTGATAGTGTTAGTTTTTAGAAATTTTTAACGATAATTTTATTCAAGCGAAGAGCTTTCAACGAAAGTTGGAAAGGGCGATTTTTTGTGACTGTGTCCGAGAAATTGATTCAGTATTTCCATGACCGTTTTGTCGAAATTTTGAAAGATTTTGTTAACATGCGTTTAGTTAAGATAGATTACGACTACTTTATATCGTTGTTCATATTGTTTTAAGAAGATGCCACTGTTATACATGCAGTTTGTTGATGACGTCAAACGTGTTGAAGGTATTCTTGAGAGTACAAATTGGATAATATTGATTGACTGATTGATTGCTGATTGGG
>WOGL01000082.1:0-20456 GCA_015342145.1 Leptinotarsa rubiginosa | reverse complement strand
GCCACTTTTATTTGTAACTAACGTTACTGCAGTTTCGTCCTATATGGACATTTTCAAACTAATACAATAAACAGTTTATTTTTAAACAGATTTTTTTAAACAGAAACAGTTTATTGTATTAGTTTCAAAATGTCCAACATTAGTTATGAATGGAAATGGTAAAAAAATATAGAAAGTTTTGAGAAATGAAAATTTCTATGTTTTTCACCACTTTTATTTGTAACTAATGTTACTGCAGTTTCGTCCTATGAGGATATTTTCAAACAATTACAATAAATAAAAATGATTCTTTGAAAATATCCTTATAGGACAAAACTGCATTAACAACATTAGTTACGAATAAAAGTGGTAAAGAAACATATAACGTTTCATCTCCCATTTTTCATGATTTGAAATTATTACTTCTTTCGTTTAATTCAATGTTTATATGGAAGTAGTTGTTTCGAGGTGGCTTTTTCTTTCAGTTTGTGTTTGAAAGTTACTTCTTTGCTTGATCTACACATTTTCATAGTTTGTTTAAAAATTAATTGCTTTTTTTCTTTCTTTGGAAGATTCCTATAATTTTTTGTATACATTATGAAAACTTTTTCAAAAATTATTCTCTTCTAAAGATATACACCTTCCAGTTTAAACTTGATATTTCTTATCAAATGTTGATTAGGTAGAATGAGCACGGTAAGTAAAGAGGAATATCAAAATAACATATTATTTTGATTTAAAGTAGTGCGAACAATGTATTTTAATGGAAAGGCAAACAACTGAAATAGTGCAGTAGAAGAAAAAGTATGGTGTTCAACTCGTTTGAAGAGCATTTTTCACGCTCATGTAATTTATGTCACAATCGTGTGAAGAATATATTTTTCAAAATTCGTAGTACAATATACTATTTTATAAAACAAAATAAAATAAAGGAAATAGTAACTTGCGTTCATACAGGGTAAAAAAGAAAAACTAAAATGATGAAACTAAGCTGACGGTCACTATTTCAGTTGACAAGTCAAGAAGAGTACTTCGACCACGCCACTGAAAATGGCTGCCGTTAAAACGTTTGGAGATTACAACCAAAGAAGACCATGGCAAAACACGGAAACCAACCAAAACATTGACGCGAGCCATAAAAGCCTAGACTCCTATATTAGTTCTCATACGTGTTTTGAAGTACCCTGAAAAATAATTCTGAGTTGGGTCTCATCTATTCTCCACCTCAACTGAGCGGCTCATTGAACTGTCTCGGTATCTGGGGTCACTATCAGACACAAATTTGTATTAATATCATATATGAAAATGAGGAGGAGGCTTGAATGGATATCAATGAGGACTTAAGAGAACAACAACAATTTTTTCCACAATATTTTGGAATGGGTATTTTCGACAAACCACGTAAAAACGGCTAAGTATATAAGAGTTATACACCTATGGCGAAGTCGATAAAAAATATATTGTTATAGGGTAAATCTATTTTTTGGGAAAGAACGTTTTTCGCTTTCTACTACTCCATCTTAATACAAAAAATGTGTAAATCTTCCAAAGAAAGGAAGGAAATAATCAATTTGAAAATAAGTAACCCAATACATGGATGTGTAGATCATGCAAAGAAACAACTTTCAGGCACAAACTGGAAGACAGCCCTCCTGAAACAGCTTCTTTCATATAAACGTTGAATTACACAAAAGAAAAAAAAGAAAAATTCTTTCGAGACAAATACTTTTATATGAATACTGAATTATACAGAAAAAAATATCATTACGATGTCATCTATAACATAAGTAGATCAAACTTATTCCGTGACATTAAAAATCGTAATTCATGAATGAATAATGTGTATTTTTCATAATGTTATCCAGAATGTTACTGAAAAGCCCTAAGGCAAGTATCTTACGGCGAAACATCGATGTCTACCAGTGAGGATGACAGTGTTCCATGTAAGTGCAATTTGTTACCATTCATTCAAAGTAGAACTCCTCTGAATGATATCTGATTACATTTCATAACGAATGTTTGGAACACAAACTGAGTGTGAAAAGTATCTTCTGTATAATTCAGTGTTCACATAAAAGTATCTGTTTCGAAATAATTTTCATTTTTTTCTACTGTGTAATTCAATGTTCATATAAAAGTAGCTGTTTTGGGAGTGATTTCTTCCAGTTCGTGCCTGAAAGTTGCTTCTTTGCATGATCTACACATCCATGTATAGGGTTATTTATTTTCAAATTGATTACTTCCTTCCTTTCTTTGGAAGATTCCCACATTTTTTGTATCAATATGGGGTAGTAGAAAGCCAAAATCTTTCTTTCCCAAAAATGAATCACTCCTAAAAATATAACCCCTTCAAGGTAAATCTATATTATGAATTTTATGCTTTCATTTTGTAGACCTTTTATCTGTATTTGGTGAATGAATATTATCATTAGAAAAGGGAGGTTTTGGCTTTCTACTTCTCCATCTTCATACAAAAAAATATATATAATTACCATTTTGAAATTGATCGCTCCCTTCCTTTCTTTGGAAGATTCCCACATTCTTTCATATGAAGATGCTGGAAAAGAAGAAAGCCAAAACCTTCCTTTCCCAAAAATTCATCTCTCCTAAAAATTAACCCATGTCGATTTATCATTATTACTATTATTGTCTAAGGTCGCGCTGGTCGGATCTGAAGCCTCGATACTTTGAGGAGGGCGCGCAAGCATTATTTACAAATGACCACTCTTCACATCTTGGGTAGGTGCTCATTGGTTACGAGAATCATGTGACCCAAGCAAGCGCAGTGAGCCAAGAATGACAGTCTTCTGTATTTATCCGGCTAAGGTTTCTACCTTAGTGTGGCAGGTCAGCATGATTTCAAGATTCTAGAGTAGAGAAGGCATCATTCCACCGACTCCAATGATCACAACAACCATCTTGACAGAGTGGTTTGGAGTTCAGAGAGAAAATCTTGATATTTTATTAATTTTTCCTACTCTTTTCGAAATATATTCGTCTCGTCCCATAATGTACACATATATGCAATGTATATGATACATATTTTGACTGTAGGAACTTCAAAACCTTCATTTTCCATTTCGGTTTGATAAAAGTTTTTGTATTTTTTGTATATGTAGAGGTTCTGTTCGTAACCTCTACATTTACTCACCGTATCGTACAAATTATTCTTCATGTTGGACCGTTCGTCCAGACAGCTAGCTTTCATCTGTTCCATACAATTTATATATCCCAAGAAGTCCTGAAGAATATTTTGCTTCATGAAACGGATGCCATCTAACTAGCGAAACAATAAAATAATTATGAATGGTCAGATTCAAATTAGTTCTTTGATTCATTTTTTCAAAAAGAGAAATGGCTTATATTTTCTTTTCAACTGTTTTCATAAAAAAGTTTGCTGCCACTTCATACCTTCATGCATGTTTGAGTACGTTCTGAAGACGACTGCTATGCCCTTTTTTGTTTTCCTTCAAGTATATTCCCAAAATATATTATTATTCAAGAAAAATGTCCTAATTTTGAAGTATGAACATTATGTTTTTGAGTTGCGAAAGAAATTCCTCAAAATATTAAACATGTCATCTGAAATATTCAAAAATATTTTTTAAAGGAAACAATGCATTCGTGATATTTTGGTAGTTTATCACAGCTCGAGTTATAACTATGTTTTCAAATCCAAAACACGAGCTAAATACGACACAATTCCTCAAAATATATATGAATGCCTCGGTTACTAACTTTTCCGAAAACTCACATCAACTCAATTATACATTTAGTGACGGTTTCTCCAGCATTTCTAGATGAGGACAATGGCTCGAGCGGACCTGGCTTTGGCTTTCGGACTTCTAATTACTGAATGTCTCATTTGACATGACTGTTGCATGTTGAAACTTGTTTGGGTAGTTATAAACTCGGCAGTAAAAGCGGAAAAACAAATGGGAAAGTGTTCTCGCTGTAGCACCACGCCTAATTTTGATGTTAACGGATTTCTGTGGGTTGGTCTGATGAAATTTCGAGGATTAAAAATGGATGTTTGTCATCATTCAGCATTTCTTCACACTGTTTATACCATAATACAATAATCAACTGTCAAAAATGAAATAAAAAAAATAGATTGATTTCAAGACATTCATGAATAAAGAGAAAGATATCAGTTTTTCTTCGACAAAAGGAAATTTTTGATTTCCCACATTAACCAAACTTTAGGTCACACGGATTTTATTTTTCGTGATTTGATGTGTTAGATTCATCTCAAAACACCTGCTCCAAATGGATATAATAAAAATTTGTACATGAAATAAACGTTTTTGCTTCACTTTGGCTGTTGAAAAAATAAGGTGAATATTCAAATTTCGTGGGCTACGTACCTCAAATAGCGAATTTTTTATTATTTCATATTGGTACACTCGGTTCGAATATATGTTCATAGTTTCAGCTGTTTAGTTTGTTGGTGAGAGGCATAGAAGTTAGAAGTGTTTTGGGTGTGATTTTTTGTTATCGAAAAAAATTAATCAAAGAATATCCATCAAATTTTATGTGGAAAATGGAATTGAGTGCTCAAAAACACTTGAAATGTTGACAGTGGAATACGTTGATTGTACTCTGAGTCAGAAAATGTTTACACGTGGTACGCGCTCACAGAAGGTCGAGAAGTTGTTATTAACGACACTTGTCCTGTTCGCCCCAGCACATGAACAACCGATGGAAATTTTGAAAAAATGGAGAAATAAATCATTTTGGAGGATCTTTGAGGCACTATTAGAAACGTTTCTGAGAACGTCAGCATATCCGTTGGCTCATGTCATGCATTTTTTTCGGAAATCTAGGGCATGAAGCATGTGGCAGCAAAGTTCTTTCCAAAATTGTTGAATTTTGACCAAAAAAATCGCATGAGCATTGTTCAGGAATTGTTGAATGACGTCAACGGCGATTCAGATATGCTTAAAAGGATTATAACTGGTAACGAATCATAGATATATGATTGTGACTTCAAAGCTGAAGTTTGATCATGCCAATGGAAGAGCCCTGCACCTGCTCACTCGTCAATGCTCGTTCGTAATTTTTGGCCAGAAAACAACATCGTAATCATGCCTCAGCCACCGTATTCACCAGATTTGCCCCCTGTGACTTTGCTATTTCCAAGATTGAAGTCATTCATGAAAGGATGGCGATTTGCGACGATTTTGGAGAACCGAATCCCTGAGGGAGCTTGAGGACATAACAGAAGAATTAGTGACTGGATTAACACCAAAATTAATTAATGTATTCCGAAATAACAACCTCAAAATATCTAAAACAAATGTCACTACTATATCTAAATTATATAGTAAACTAAAAGCTCCTATTTCAAAAAAACAAAAATCCAATTTAGTATACAATATTTCTTGTATGGATTGTTCTAAAACATATATAGGACAAACATCTAGACCTCTGAGTAGTCGCATCACTTCCCATAAGAGCGACTGTAGACGAAATGTTAATTCTTGTGCATTAACAGAACATGTTAATTCGGAGGATCATAAAATGAATTTTGAAAACCCAAATATTTTAGATAGAGAAACCAATACAACTAAAAGAATATTTTTGGAAATGATTCATATTAATAACGAAGAACATTCAATGAATAAACGAACTGATATTGATAGTCTTAGCAAAATTTACACCTACCTACTGAAATATGACAAAGAAAATAAAAGATCTAGTAATTCGAGTATCATTCAGAATTTTCCCACTTGACATTGTCAGCCAAAATTTTTATCAACTGTCATTATTTCATGTTTTTCTATCTGTTTTTAAACCTTTTTATATTTTATTCTCACGTTAGTAAGTTCTCCATGTTTATATATTTTTCACAAGATATATAATCTTATTATTGTAGTTGTCCTGACGAAGGTGTGAAATATACCGAAAGCTTGACAAATAACAAAGAGTTTTCTTTGTAACAGCCCAGCTATTGACTGCAACCTCACGAATTTAACCGATAGGTCTCATTTGTTTAAAAATACCAAGTCAGTCAGTGTTTTAAAGATAATGTGCTGTCACTCCATACCTATATGAAATTTAAAAAATAGTAAAATTTTGCAGAGAAATGTTTGGAAGAATCAGAACTGATCCAAATTTTTTCAATTCGATTTTATGGACGGACTAGTGACTCGCCCCAGTTTTTTGTGAAAGCTCACAGTCATAGATTTTTTTTCATCAATCATCATCATATTTCAACCAGTTTACACAGTTGGATTCTTGTAACAAATAAGTTTTTTTTGTAAACATTATACAAATAAAAATTGCGAAAACGGTGAGGAATTAGAGCCCATGTTATATGACTTTTTTATCAGAAATGTCCTCCTTTATCACCTTCTTCAGTTTGGACGGTGACTTTGTAATAGTTTCGTCATCATCATCAAGGACACAATACAATTCCCAATTCAAAATTTTCTAGGGGTTTTGTATGCCGGTTTGATGTTGACTAAAGAAGGACCAAAAGTGTTGGAATTCAATTGCCGTTTTGGTGATCCAGAAACTGAAGTCATTTTGCCCCTGCTTAAATCTGATTTGTATGATATTATGTCATCGTGTTGCAATGGAACATTAGACAAGCAGGAATTGAAATGGGAAAATGGTATAAGTGCCGTAGGAGTTGTAATGGCATCCAGAGGTTACCCTGAAAGTTCAAGTAAAGGGCAAGTCATAACAGGTTAGTATATTTACTTGATTTTCCATCCATACATGGATGATCTACATATGTTCTTAAAGAGTTTGCAATGCAAATCTGACACTTTATTTTATTTTTTTTATTTCACATTGTACGCCGTGGTCCATTAGGTGTTCAACAAATGGGATTTTTTTTATTTGTCGCACAATTGAAATTTGAATACTATCAAAAGTTATTACATGTTGAACAACTATATTACATGTACATAAAATGGCTTCAAGTCCAACACATACATACAGTATGGTTTTTAAGACTTCACTGTTCAAAATTATTTTGTTCATTTCAAATAAGATTATGATTTGAAATATGATTTTTTCATTGTGAGTTGAGAGTGAAATAACAGTACAATATGAAACCTTTTTACTTCATCATTACATAGAAACTGGAAAACTGGAAGGAGAGAAGAAAAAAATTAAATACTTCAATAAAAAAATCTTTATAAAGATTTGTATGAATCTGTATTTGTATGAACGCAGACTTTTTTCAATACAAACTAATAATTCTTAAAGGCCATGAAACAGATATCATATGCAGGAAGCTTACATAACATAATATGACCAAGTATTAATAAAAAATTTCACTTACGAGAAAACTGTTCAATTTCTAGGTGTACTTCGAAATTTTGGATGATAATACTTCCATCAACTCTTCATCAACACCTTTTTAATAACTTTGAGAGACCATTCACTGAATCTTAGAAAAAAAAATTGAGTATAGCTGGAGATAGAGAGTTTTCTCTGTAGGCCAAATTTTATATTGATTCTCTTCCGTGTATTAATTATATAGTATATAATATACGGTTGTTAAAAATCATATCAAAGTTATAAAAGAGGGTACCTATTTTGAGCTCGAAGATCCAGATACGTGACTTCTCTTATTTTTGACAAGCTCATTGATGTCAGGTATCATATTCGTTGTAATTATTTTAATAATTGATTGGAGATGTTCATTTGTAAGTCTCGTGCGATGTTTGTTATATATTTTCATTTAAATGAAATTAATAAAAACACTTTTGTCTAAGTACCACTGGTAGATTTTATTTATACGATCGGTTTCGGGTTTGACCCCATTATCAAGTATAAATCACACATAATATATTTTCATGACGGAAAACATCTGCTCACATAAATAGATACTACCAAACATGCACAGAATGTGTGCTGCATATTATTTTAATTCCGGGTAGTTATCCAAACTCTAGAAATATTGTGTATAAAATGTAAGAGCATTATAAAATTTCACAAACAATAATAAAAAAAATAGGTCATGCCTTCTTTGTATTTGAACATAATTTTTAAATTGAAACAACTTTTTAAAATAACATTTTATTGTATTTTTCATTAATGGAAGATATTTTATTCTTGAATGAATTTTATATTATATTATATTAAAAAATGTCCTTTTTTACACAACCAATAGACAGTGTACATTATTGAAAAAGTAGAAAGCTAAATGTTTCCAAACATTAGTTTCTTTCCAAACAATTTTTATAGTTATAAAAACTCATTTTTGAAAGAATTTCATGAATGAGACATATTTATAGTGGGCTTAAGATGGAAACCAAGTACAACCCAAACTTTTAGGCATAGATCTTGTATCGTCGAAACAAAAACACGTAGTTTTCCATTGTGGAACGGCTTCAAAAGATGGAAATATCATAACCAATGGAGGAAGGGTTTTGATAGCTGTTGCTATGGCACCGCATCTCACCGTTGCAGCTGCTCAAGCTACAAGAGCTTGTGATATTATACAGTTCGAAGGGGAACAGCATCGCAGAGACATTTCTCACAAAGGCATTGCACGGTAAGTGATTCATTCATTTTTATATGGTTTTTCGGGGATTCGGTCTGTTTGGAAAGTAAAATGATACTCTTTTTAGCTGCCCCAGCTTTCGCTATGTTTATTATCTTTATCGAGGGCTGTATTATAAAAAAAGAACATAATAAATATATATATATATAAAACTTAATAACAGATAAAACAGTTACATACCTGTGCTATGTGAGGATATTTTCTTTAAAAATGTTAATTTTGAAAGAAATCTTTTACATGAGAATGACAATTTTTTGACAGTGAACAATGTGAAATACTTTTTTATTTTTTTTATGTTTATCGCGGTGATTTATATTGTTTCAATATTACAGGATGTGTTCAGGTTTTTTTTATTTTAAAATTTTGAAAGAAAATATCTTCACATAGCACAGGTATATAACTGTTTTATCCATTATTATGTTTTATATATATTTATTATGTTCTTTTTTTAAATTACAGCCCTCAGTAAAGCTAATAAATATTAGCGAACACTCGGGCAGCTAAAAAGAGTACCATTTACTTTCTAAACAGACATAATCCCCGAATTTTACTTCAATTTGAGAACTACTGATAGCTCTTAAATTGGAATCAAATTGTAAATGATCGGAATAGTACTTATATAATTATGTAACTTTTGCTTGACTGCATTAATCTTTCTTGATAATTTTCACAATTATACAGATTGTCATTTGGGTTGGGTTTTTGTTCATATTTGAACTAAGTTTGACTAGGATTGCTGGATAAATATGATGCCAGGATCAGACTCCGTATGAAATAGCGATATGTAATGTTTTTACATTTATTTTTGGTAATTCAAAATAAAAATGGTAAATCTTTCATCACTTCCCTAGTTAGGAGCAGGAGACCATGGACATATTTATTAATTTTCACTTGAAAAGTTTGATTAAAACTTTGTGTAAAATATTTCTCACCAGTCATATTACAAACATTACTGTACAAGTTTTACATGTTCTATATATTTTTCAAAGTCTTATTAAAAGGTGGTTCCCATTTTCTGAAATCAGTCTTAATGAGGCCATTTAGTATTATTTTCAAAGGTCAACAAATAATGAAAAATCCATGATGTAGTCTTCACAGGTGACAATGTATATATTATAAGATTTTTGTAGGTACTGGGTAGTAGTACTGGGTTCAAAACCACAGAGAGGGTTGAAAACTTTCTTTTATAATTTGTGCTTATTTTTAACAGAAAAAAATATGGGGTTCATTTCTGAACACTTTGGTTAAATTTATTTCTAGGTCTATTTTGCAGACAGGAAAACTAACTTATAAACAGAGTGGTGTTGATATTACTGCTGGTAATGATTTAGTTTCACATATCAAACCAGCTGCAAAATCTACTGATAGAGCAGGTACTATGGGCAGCTTAGGCGGATTCGGAGGTCTATTCGACACCAAACTAGCAGGTTATAAAGATCCTCTGCTTGTCTCAGGTACTGACGGTGTCGGTACCAAGTTGAAAGTAAGTTTACTATTCTCAAACAAAAACATTTTTTCAATATTATAGGTCTGATTCTATTATATTTTTTTATAGATTGCCCAGGAAATGGGAATCCATGATACAGTTGGAATAGATCTAGTTGCAATGTGTGTGAATGATATCCTTGCCCATGGTGCGGAACCTTTATTTTTCCTAGATTATTTCGCATGTGGATATTTGAATGTTGACATTGCAAAGCAGGTGGTAACAGGAGTAGCTGAAGGCTGTAGACGAGCTGGCTGTTCATTGATCGGTAAATTTTGTTGTGGTATTTGTAATACAGACTTCATCTTCAATTTCGATACGTCAGAATACAATTTATTTTAGATATACAACAGGTGCAATTAAAACTCATCAGATTTTGTAACTGGATTTTTTTAGGGGGTGAAACAGCAGAGATGCCTGATATGTACCCTCCTGGGGAGTATGATTTAGCAGGTTTTGCTGTTGGGGCAGTGGAAAGAAATCAGCTTATGCCACACATTCAGGATATTAAAAGTGGTGACATTGTAATAGGATTACCTTCCAGTGGTATACACAGCAATGGCTTTAGTTTGGTAAGAAAAGTATTGAAGATATCTGGAGCTACTTACAAGACGATTGCCCCATTCAGCAAACATAACAGAACAATTGGTAAGTTCTATTTCTGGAACTATTTATGAATTTTATGCTCTTTTGTATTGTACTTGCTTGGAATGGATGTTGAGGTAATACATTTTGCAGGAAATGAACTTCTCACACCAACAAAAATTTATGTGAAAGATGTAATACCAGCTGTGAAGACAGGTAAAGTGAAAGCATTCGCCCATATTACTGGAGGTGGTTTGGTAGAAAATATTCCAAGAATTCTACCAGGTGATGTAGCAGTTGAGCTGGATGCATCAAAATGGACTATACCGGAAGTTTTTCCTTGGTTAGCGACTGCTGGTGGGGTTAATGAATCTGAAATGTTGAGAACTTTCAACTGTGGAGTGGGAGCTGTAATGATTGTTGAAAATAAAGATCTTGAAGAGATTCTTCGAATTGTTGAGCCTTGTGGGGCTTCGGTTATTGGAAGAATAATGAAGAAAGAAGGAGGTAAACTTATCAAAATGTTTGAAAAAACTCCAGTTCTTGAAAAATTTCTGATGAATTATTGTTACTCGATATCAGTGAACAGTAGATCGAATCACTTTTATTCAAGTCAGTTATACATTTTTTTAATAGTAGTAATCATAAAAAAAAATTCATGATAATTTGTTCCTTAAACAACTTTTATTTTTTCAAAAGAAGTTTACATAATGCATAATAATCTAAAATAGCACCTCTCGGGTGTGTCAGCAATCAAAAATTAGAAGCATACCAATACTACAAAGAAAATTTCAGAATGTATGTAAACAATTTTTGTCGAGCATTCTAAACAACATGGTAGTAAATTTTTGTCCATATATGCCTGAGTATTAGTTAAGATTGTTTTGACAAAATATGTTTCAATTATTCAATGTTTGATGTTGAGGATGATGAATATGCAAGTTTTTATTCAAGTATTCAATTGTTACTTATGTATTCCTTAAAGCATTGTTTACTCTCATATGTTCAATAGAGGTGTGAGTTGAGTTTTTGTAATGTCTCTTTTATACAAGTTTTTTACGCCTTATTAATATTTTTGGTGTTCATCTTTTGCACCTTAAAATTTTCAAATAAAGTTTTGCTACTCTACTAATTAAGGTTGCTCCTATGTAATCACTATATTCCCTTCGATGTTTTTATGAATAAAGTGCTAGGAATCGCACGTTAAAATCCTCAGCTCTCACAAGTTTCAACTTTTGAGAGTTGTCTTTGTAAGAAGGTGATAGCTGGTTAATGGAAAAACATATTTTCAACAGATTTGCCATTCTTCGGAAAGATACCAAAATGGAATTCATAATTGTATAAATTCTCTACATCCGTGTTTGGTAGTACTTTCAGCATTATCTCGGAGATCATGTAATCTCTGGTTGTCTTCTGTGTCTCTCTCTATGGCTTCTTTTATTTTATCTAAGCCTATTTCCTCTTCCACTCATAATTGTATTTCGTGTAAGTTCTTGATGCTTTTCCTCATGTGTCTTTCTGCCAGTAATTTTTTTAACTTACACTTACACATAAGCGATACTCCCCTTGGTATTGATTTAGAAAACTAGAGACACGTACATCGTTGATTTTGATCAAGTGTATTTTTGTCACTGTTTTTATGTTAATTGTAAATTTCATGTGACATGAAGATTTTTTTTGTAAAGTATTTTTTCTGGGGTCTCTCAAGGGAGTCTGTCTCTTACAATAGCAGGTAGTTGATGTTTGTTTCTTAAAGTTTTCTGACTAGAGTTGTTCTTGATTAGCATTTGGTATCAGCGGTTGATTTAAAACTGACAGAAATTTGTAAAGCGGTTGTGTTTCTTGTACAATTAGTGATAACCAGCAGTATGTTTCGCCAATTGAGAACACCTCGGTACACTACATATTTTATATTTCCGCCAAACATTTCGTTAGTAACTTTTACAATCCTTTAAATGCCAAGTGTTATGGTCATGGAACCATATGATTTACATATGATTTAGTACAATGGGTTATTGAGTCAATGCATTCAAAAAACAAACTTTGATGTGAGTTTTCCACTTGAAAGTTCACAAAACCGCGACACGTGTATCATCGGGCGTCACAATACTTGAGTAATGTATAGCGAAACACGTGTTGCGGTTTTGTAAACTCACATTATAATAATCTCACACATATTAAAGTGTATTTTTTGAATAAGTTATAATGGATTTTTGTTAATTATCGGTCAGATCTATAATTTTTTTTACTGAGTGAATAGAATACCGAGGATAGTACTGTTTATATACATATTTTTCATGTGAGTGCAATATAATCTCTAAATATGAATTTCTTGATAGGATTAAAAAAAATTACAAATCTTGAGCACTATTTAATACTTTCATTTTACCTCATTAAGAGTTTTGTCAAAGTATAATTGGATTAAAAAGAAATGAATTTCTCCATAATGTATAAATTCATTATAGAGAAATGCATCCCTATAATTTAAGAGTTTCTGGTAGTAGACTGACACTTTAAAGACAGGAGGTTACGTAATCAACAGTTTGGATTTTCAAGATACCTAATGAGGTTAGGTTATATTCAATAACTAGTTCACACATTTACCTAGGATAACTTGAAACTAAATGTGAAACACATTTTATATATGAACTAAAGAAAAAGAGAAGCTGTCAAAAATATTTTTTCATTAAATAAGTCCGTTTTCAAATTATGTTTTTAATTGTAATATTGATTTACTTCTTTTATTCTTTTATTTCTAAAGAATAATGTAGGTAGCAACTTTGTCTCGCAGTATGATTAGGCTGGAAACCATGTTACTTAATATTTCAATTTTGAAATTAATGTGGTTTTTCAAATTGAAACCGTATTATTAGAAAATAGAATGTTTATATTTATTGGAATATAATTTTTATCATAGAAAAAACTCGATAAGTTCTAAGAATTTAATGTTTGTAAATAAAATATAATTGAAATCAACACTTTCAGATTCAGAACAGGTCATAATAAAACATTTTACTGAGATAATGGAGATAGCTATGAGAGCTTATGTACCAAGTATAGTAAGCATTTGTGGAGCACCCAGAAAGAAAGTAGCAGTTCTGATATCTGGAAGTGGAACAAACCTTCAAGCACTCATTGATGCAACTCAAGATCCCACACAACACATGGGATGTGAAATTGTACTTGTTCTTTCGAACAAATCTGGTGTACAAGGACTAAAAAGGGCAGAGGGGGCAAATATTCCTACAAAGGTAAATACAATAACTGTAACAAGAATTATTAAATGTCACTTGTCTGTTACATTGAACGTCTGCATTTTTGAACATCTCCTTGTTATAAATTATGCATAAATCGTTTTCTAACAATTTTCAATGTGGTAACTAAAGAAACATGCCATACATTCAATAAAAATCAATTTAAAATATGAGATGGTAGAAATGTTGAATCACTGCTGTTTTTCTCGAGAATGTAATAAATTTATCATTGTCACACATTAAAGTATGTATGTACTCGTTTATATGTTCATTGTTCCGTCTATTCTTTTTTCATATTGTGATATATTATTACAGCTAATTTATATCCTACCTATTAACAATTGAATTTTTAATTATTTTATTATTGTATTTATCAGTCTCAGTGTCTTCCTTAAATTTGAAACAAGTGATCATTCACTTATCAAGATTACTTCATTCACATAATAATTTTCCTTAGTCTCATATTGTACTTTGTATTGAATTGTATTGTTGGAAAAGAATGTTTGTGAATAAACGACTACTACTACTTCTACTAAATTATCAAGATCTTCCTGCAAGAGTGTTGCATTGTGAGGGGACTTAACAAGGTGGGAATAAATTGATAGTTCTTGATATGTAGACATACCCAGAGTAGTATCCTTGTGGAATTTCAGAGGATTCTTCAATCAGATACAAGATATTACCTGTCACTTTTACACATTGAGTACATTTCTTTAAGAAGTTTAGTCCTTTGAACCCCAGTGATATCAATTTGGAAATTAAAAATGCATTGTTGAATTTATCAAAGTCGTTGAAAAAGTTTATAGGTAGATTAAACTTGAAATTTGTCCTCAGAAGTTGGAGAGGATATAATTTTGATACAATAATAGTATTTGTGAACCTATCCTGCATAAAATCAGACATTATGTTGATTATTCATACACCGACATATTTCATATAAATTTGATATACATTAGAATCTCACTAATCTGGCACTATTAAAAACCAGAGGGTGCCGGATTATTGGATTGTTCAGATTACTGGATTATAGAGAGAAATCATATTAAATAAAATAGTGTCTTTTGTTTCCGTTTACTTGACATTTTTAACTACACACTATTCTCACTTCGAAACAACAGGTAAATACTTACAATGTGCACGTCATAAGTTTTGAGGTTAGACTGTTAGACGACGACGCGGCGACGGAGCGCCTAGGCGTAGAGGGGCGAGAAAGGCACGGGCGGAGGGTGCCGGATTATTGGACGTATCGGTCTATTGAAGTGTCAGATTAGTGAGATTCTACTGTACTTGAATTTGTACACAAACACATTCAGTGTAACATGAAATGTAATACTCATTTTTTTTTAATATGACATTTTGAATATTACTATGTTTTATTTCGACAACTAACTATATTAAGTTTTCTTTTTTTGACCATTAGTAGTTACCTTTACTTTTTTTTGAGGTTTTGAGCCATCGAGATTATCCAAGTAGAACTGAGTTTGACAGAGCCTTGCACAATGAATTGGTAAATGCTGGAATTGAAATAGTTTGTCTGGCTGGATTCATGCGAATTCTGACTGGCGAGTTCACTGCAAAATGGAAGGGCCGCCTACTTAATGTACATCCAGCACTATTGCCTTCTTTCAAAGGTGTGAATGCTCAAAAACAAGCTCTTGAAACTGGAGTTAAAGTGAGCGGATGTACCGTTCACTTTGTTGAGGTAATTTTTTTATTATAATTAGCAACTACTACAACCTATTCATCATATTTATTACTTCTTGATGGTTGAGGTTGACTGTATTTCTTTTTGAAATTTTTAGGAAGCAGTTGATGGTGGAGCGATAATTGTCCAAGAAGTAGTCAATATTGAAAACAATGATACCGTAGAAGAACTTACAGAGAGAATCAAGCTAGCGGAACATAAAGCCTTTCCTAAAGCTTTAAAGTTACTAGCAACGGAAAAAATTGAATTGAAGGATGATAAAGTAATTTGGATAGGTTGATCCATAGTAGCAAATAGACTTTGTACATTTGTAAAATATATATACCGGCGTGATAGAAATAAACCCAACAAAAGAGGTGGTGGGTTATTAGTTTATATCAGTTCGTCAATGAATTCCCATGCAATAAAAAACCTAGAGATAGTGAACACCGAGCAATTATGGTTAAGTTTTTCTTATGAGGACAAAACAATTGGTTTGGGTACAGTTTACCGACCTCCGGACACAGATGAGCATTTATTTTTAATGGAATTTGAACAGATACTCGGTGATTTAGCTCCCAAATACGATTATTTAATTTGCGCTGGAGATTTCAACCTTGATTTTTTGGATGTAAGTAGGAATGGTGTAAAACAACTTTGTTGCATTTTAGAGTCATTTGAATTGAAACAAATCGTAGATCAACCTACAAGAAATACTCAAACAACGAGTAAAATACTTGATTTGATAATTTGTAATGAAAATTTGGATATTTCAAAACATAAGGTGAAGGATTGCTCGTTAATCTCAGATCATTGCTTAGTATCTTGTGAAATTAAAAATATAAAAACTAAATTTATACCTTTCATGTATAAGTTTAGAGATTTTCGGAACTTGAACGAGGTACAATTTCGAAACGATCTCTTGTCTACTGACTTCTCTCCAATTTTATTGGCTCCACACGTGGATCAAAAAGTAAATATTTTGAATGATTGCATTATAAATTTGTTTAATATTCATGCACCCATAAAATCTGTGAGAATTTCAAAAAGGAAAGCACCTTGGCTCACTTATAACTTAAAGGAAATGATGAAACTGCGTGATAGGGCACAAGTAAAGTTCAAAAGATCCAAAAGTTTGAGGGATTGGAACTATTATAAATTGTTGAGAAATGAGGTTAACCGCGCTGTGAGAGCCGAAAAAAAGAGTTATCTAGAGTATAAGATAAAAAACAATAATAACATGTGGAAAGAATTAAATAACATAGGCGTCTATGGCAAAAAAACAAATGTTATACCAAATCACTTATGCAACCCAGATGAAATAAATAATTTCTTTGTAAATCAAGAAACTAAACACTTTCCTGATGAACAGATTATGCAATTCTTAAAAACCAGTATTTTACCAAATGTTGAACAGTTCAACTTTTCCAACGTTGATGAATCACATATTTACAAACATTTGCTGTCAATTAAGTCCAATGCTGTGGGTGTTGACCACATTAGCATCAAAATGTTGCTTTACTGTTGTCCTGATATTCTGCCCTATTTATGCCATATTTTCAATTACATTATTGAAAATAGCGTTTACCCATCGGTATGGAAACGTGCTGTCGTCAGGCCTTTAGCTAAAATCGCCCATCCTCAAGGTTTTAATGATTTGAGACCCATTAATATTCTGTGTGTTTTATCGAAGTGCTTGGAAAAAATCCTAAATGAACAATTACGTGTACATCTAACTGATTTTAACATTATCCCGGAAAATCAGTCAGGGTTCCGGCAAGGACATAGCTGCACAACCGCGATGCTAAGAGTGACAGATGATATTTATCATTCAATTGATAAAAATCAACTTTGTGTTTTAGTCTTATTGGATTACTCTAAGGCGTTTGATAGAGTGAATCATCAATTATTAATATCTTTGCTTCATTATATTGGACTCGCTTATAACTCCGTAAGTCTTATAGCAAATTACTTGTCATACCGGTCTCAAGTTGTAAGGATAGATAATGAGACATCACTACCAACTCCTGTAATTACAGGGGTCCCACAAGGATCTATCCTGGGACCTCTACTTTTCACGGTCTATACGTCACAATTTCATACGTATCTTGCATATTGTAAAAGTCATTTTTACGCTGACGACACTCAATTATACAAGGAATTTTCTGAGAACGATGCGCAATATGCATGTGGAAAGATAAATGAGGACCTCCAAAGAATACAAGAAATTTCCAAAAAATATTGTCTTGGCATTAACCCTCTAAAATCTAAGGCCATGTTATTTGGGAAAAAAACGGTGCGAACTAGGATTTCAGGTCAAATTTCGCTGCAAATTGATGGAAACCCACTACTGTTCAGCGATTCTGAGAAAAGTCTTGGGGTAACTTTAGACACGGATATGAGATTTAATAAACACATTTCTAAACTCATAAGAAATGCCTTTTGCAGTTTGAAATTAATTTATACCAATAGAAATATACTAACCAAAAAGAGTAAAATCACCTTATGCGAGTCCCTAGTCATTTCAAAATTAAATTTTGCTGATTGTATTTATGGCCCTGCCATTCTACGTTCTGACAGTCGACGTATTCAATTAATTCAAAACTCGTGTGTGCGTCTAATATGTGGGTTACGAAGACGGGAACATATATCAACTCATCTTTCTAAACTTGGATGGCTACCAATGGATAAACGCAGGATTTTACATTGCTGCAGCCTTTATCATAAAATCCTAGCACTGAAGAAACCTTCATATTTGTATAATAAGGTAAAATTCAGACTTGACCAGCACAATATCAATGTACGTAATAAAAATAACATTACAATTCCGAAACATAAAACCTCGTTGTTCAAATCATCATTTTCATATAATATAGCTACCCTTTATAATGCTATCCCCAATGAAATAAAACATATGTCAATCTATTCTTTTCGGAAAAAACTGAAACTGATTCTACTTGATGGTTTAGACCTCCAATTTCTTGAATAATTATTACTGTGCTGATATCATCCATGTAACTTTGAACAATATAATTATCATTACTTGTCTGTGTCGATATTTAGTTGCAAGTGCCACATAAAAAAAAATCCAATAGGATATTTCGAAAACTTTATTTATTTTTCATTTTTCTTATTTTCATTTTCTTTTTTTTTTCATTAGTTAATTATCCAGGGATTAATTTCCGTATAATTTTTTACCTAAAGTAGAAATCTGATAAGATGTGATCATTATAACCGTCTGTTGGAAGTAATTTGTAGGTTGAGTGGAAGAGCGCTGCTTCTCAACTCCTGTTGAGAAAGCACGAACTCTGCCTTTTGTCAGAAATGTAAATGTTATGTATATGTGTATACAATATATGTATGTATATATATATATATATATCTACTTTTCTTTCACTTTATCATATGTATAGGTATCTATATGTATATGATGTGATTTTCTGGCAATAAAATCGATTATTATTATTATTATATCTAACATACTAGCCACTAAAAAAATTGAGTAGGCGTAAAAACATTCAAAAATGTCAAATTATGATCAGATATCCAAAAATGTTACAATATACAGGGTGTTCCTTTTAAAAATTTAGAATGGAGTCATTTCCGGTGAAACCGGAAATGATAGAAAAGTGACAAATATGTGAAAACTCTCCTCTTCATATACCATTTACCTATATCAAATCTCATTTTGATACACTTAACAGTCTAAAAGTTATGACTTTTAGATTCGTTGACACTCGGTATAGAGCGATTCAGAAGTTATCATTCCATTTGAAAATTCTAGCTTCGATACACTACGCTTTTACTGGATATCATGTGAACTGAAGAATATTTGAAAAAACCGATGTATTTATGTTTGAAACTGTTGAACCAAAGACTTTCCAGCATATAAGTATGGCAAAAGATTTTTGTTCTAGAATGTTCTATGACTAGACTATTTGAAAAAAATATTCTTGATATCGTTCAACAATACATGAAATTTTCAAAAGAATGCAACCTGATCTTTTGCTAAAGTGGTTGGAATAAAGTTGTCGGTAGTAGAGAATGAGGTTCATGTATTTCCACCGTTAGAGAGCGATTTTTATCTGAACTGGATTTATAATGACTGGAAATTTCAATTGTTAATTCTTTGGAAAACTAAACCCGGAATTGAAATCATCGCATTCGTTCTCCGGAAAGTAAATAGTGAAACGTGGAATGGAGAGTTACGAATATTACAATTCTTTCAATTACAGTACGGCCAATGGATCTTTACACATGGGATGCATTTGTGCATCCGACATAAGCCGACACGGATCCATATTATCTAAATTTTGTCAAGAATGTTTCCATATAATTTGTCAGAACGTTTTTAATTATTCTAGAAACACATTATAATTTTTATTCCACTAATTAAATGACGCGACTTCGCACCAGTAGCAGAATATATATGCCCACATTCTTTTCATCATAGTTTCATATCAGCTTGTAATTAATAATAATGACCGCAGTTGACCGAGTGTTCGAACGGATATATGAGCTGAGAGGGTCAAAGAGAGGAGTCGCTGGATGTATAGAGAACCTGATCATCGATAGATGTGTAACGTAAGACTCGATACAATATAAGCGTAACCTCTCTATGGCCTGGATCGATTATCGTAAAGCATTTGATCCAATATCGCATGAGTTCATCTTGCATTTGCTCAGATGCCTTACGGTACTCGACAAAAAGTGAGATGCATTGAACAACTGATACCACTTTGGCGAACTCGCTTCCCCATAACATCTAGTCAAGCCATAGTCCAAAAAGGGGATCACTTTCAGAAGAGGTGTATTTCAGGGCGATTCCCTCAGTCCCCTTCTCTTCTGCATCTCACTATTGCCATTATCCGTTGCACTCAGAAATACTCGAAGGTATAACTGTGACATCCCCGGAAACCGGAGGCACCAGGTCACCCATTTGTT